>PVJH01002300.1:0-173206 GCA_004026705.1 Nesogale talazaci
GAGACCCCTGCCAGCACCAGAATTCTGCACCCACTGACCTGTGACTTCCTGAGTTGGAAGCAGACTTTATAGACTGACTTTGGGCATATGGGTTAATATTGGACTTATGACTTTGCACTGGACTGGGTTGGGATGTCTTCTGAAGGTCACATTTCTTTTGTATATAAACCCTTTTCTTATACCTATATGCGTGTCTCTGAAATTTGTTCCTCTAGTCTATCCGTACTAACACAAACATATTTTATTATAAAATATTTAACATACAAAATAATCAAATGACATGTATATGAATTCAAATAATAATCAATGGTCATGTACCTAAATATAAGAAATATTTATCAATAATTTGAAGCATTCTATGTATCTCACAGTAAGCATCCTTTCTCATTTACATAACTGCACTTTGATGCACATGGTATTTTAGGGTATGTGTCAACATGGCCGGGCTGTGATTCTTGATTTAGCAATATGGAGCAATGCAATCATCCCTCAGGATGTGGCATCATTTGATCATCCTGATCGAACATAAAGGAATTCACGTAATCCAATGTTAAGAGAGTTCCTTCAGAGGTGTGGCCTACATTTAACATATAGAGACATCCTGTGAATCTCTCTAATTTTCGGTTCGATCTGCATTCCTGCACTCAGTTCTCATCATTTGACCTCTGGCTGCAGGAATCGTACTTCCTTTATTGCCTACTGATCTTGTGATCCCCTAATCTCTGTAGCCTGTGAACAGCAGCCGACTTCTTCAATCACCAAACTTGGCTTTCTCAGATCGCACAGCTGCTGAGCCATTTGTCTGCTGCTTGACCTGCTAATCTTGGGATTGTCTTCCCCATAGATATGAGAGTCAGGAGAAGCCTCTAGCCTGACTTCTGAACCTCAGCTTTCACACTTACCAACCTCTAAAACTGCATGAGTCACTGCTTTAGGATAAATTTATACATTACATGTGTGTATATACATATGACGATGACATTAGATTTTTAGTCATTATCACTTCTCTTTTTGAATTTTGCCACATGTGTCTCTCAATTATACAGATAGTTAAATTTTACAGATAGTTTTTGCTATCAGAAAGATCAAGGTTTTGAGGCCACACAAGGGTGCCTTACAAAAACTTATTGATCTACTTTAGAAATATCAGTCATTTTCACAGTATGTTCTCATCAGTTACCACGCATCAAAGTGCACAGCTGACAACAATAAACACACACATATATGAAGTCAGGAAAGTATGTGTATGCATGCAAAGGTCTTTATATATACACGTCAAGGACTTCAAAAGTTCATAGAAAAACTCCATTCTCTTTTAATTATCTTTCAGTTCTCTTTTCTACAACATTTTAAAACTTTGTGCATAGTGCATAGCTACACATTTACCAGTATCATCGGTAATTACCACCCTTATGTTTCTTTCTACTCAAAGCAGGCTCCGTGAAGTGGAGCAAGGCTGTGCCATTGGCCTTCGTGATTGTCATCTTCATTGTGGTATGGCAGCCGTTCCTTGGATGTTCTACAGGGGTTCCCATCACTAAGTTCTAACTGAAACCATTAGATTTGCAACTGAGTGAAAGCTAAGAAAACAAAGCCCCAAACCCACTTCTCTGAAGTCAATTCTAAATAATAGGAACCCTATATGGAGTTACCAGTCTGTGCATAATTACAGGAGCAGACAACCTACTTGTACCTTCTACATAGATAGAATCATAAAATATACATTCTTCTGTAACTTTCTTTCATTATTTATCATTATCTTATTCTGATTAATCTGGGGAGCTACAGTTTTTCATACTTTCACCATTGTACACCCTAAATAGAAAATTATTTAAATATATGTCTGAACATTAAAGAAGATTTTTGGACACCCTAAGAATGCCTGATATTAACAATTCTGCTAGGAATGCTTGTACGTCTATTCACAATGAAATGTTTCAGCTGTGTTTACTTGGGAGTACAATGTCTACAGTGTAGTATGTGCACAGCTTCCACGTGGGTAGGTAGAGCCAAGCTATTTTCCAAAGTGATTTTTATCAGTTTAACTCTCTGCCTGTGCAATGTAAAAATTCCTGTTGTTCCATTCCCCTGCCTAACACTTTTATTGTATTTTAGTTTTTGCTAGACTGTTGCAAGTGGAATATTTTTGCACAATGATTTTAACTTGATTTTTCATGAATACTAACAAGGATGATTCAAATGCCTGTTCTTGTATTTTCTGGAGGTGTATCAAGACTATTTTTTCTTTATATCATGTGCATACTTATACTTTATGAGTGTGTATTTTGAAAATATATTTTAAAAGATAGTTCTTGACATTTTAGTCTATATAAGGTAACATTTGACTAAGCTGAGTTCACAAATTTTATTTATCTTTTTGTTGCTACTCCTGACTTATCTTACATTAAAAGGTCATAAAAATTTCTAAAATCTTTGTAAATATTATTTTCATTTTTTACATTTTCAGCTTTACATTAATAATTGAGTGAACATGTGAAGAACAAATCAGTTTTTGATTGTATTTTCCCTTACATCATTGATTGCAATTCCTCCAACGTGTCCAAGTTACTCATGTGTTTTCCATTTCTACTCACCTTTTTTCCGTAACATTTTCAACCTATGAATTTTATCCTTTGGTAAATACTGTCATTTTACTCTTAGTAGATTTATTATTCTATTATGTGTGTTTGTACATCCTTTTGTTGTTCTCCTTATAGAACTGTCTACTGTTTGGCTGAAAATTGTACTGTGGGGATAATTTCAGATCCAGGTCTGAAAGGACAAAGGTCATGATTTCTGGGGACCACCATCTGTAAACAACCTGTAAACCTAATTTTTTTATGATTTTGAGTTTTCTTCCACATTTTCTTCCACTTTATTCAAGACCTAGGAATGTGATCCTTTTAAAAGCAATTGGTACTGGTAGCCAGACATCATCTAACTTTTGTCTAAGGAAACTGAAGTTGATGTGGTTCATTAGTTTGTTGAACAGATTGTTTCCATAATCTTGGATTTTATTCACTCTTCTTTTAAACCTTAGAAGACTGTTCATAAGGTTTTAAAGTTCTAGCTGCTGTTCACCAAAGTATGGTATAGAGTATGTGTTCTTTCACACGACCTTTGGGTCCATGATCCTAAGTCCCAGACCTGGTGACTCAGTCTCTCAACATGATGAATCATGCTTATTAAACTAAGTCAATCACAAAAAGACAAACATTGAATGCAGTCATTATTATAAAATAATCAAGAACAAGTTTTGCACAAAAAGGAAAATAAATATTCCCAGGGGAGAAATAGTCTGTCTGTTCTAGTCACCCCCTGGCTTCAGTTTATCTGCTGACATTGAGTATATCCATTGTCTTGGTAGATAAAGGTAGTCAATTTAATTTTTCTGTATTCCACCTGGACAAGTTGGTAAAATATTTTTATAATGAAGAAACCATTGACCTAACCAAATTCTATCATGTTATCTCTAGCTATGGTTCTGTCACAATGACCTTATTTCACAAGTACTGTTACTTATTTTTTGTTGCCAAATTTTGCATTTCAATCATCAAAAAGAAAACAACAATACATTCTGATTTCAGATTGAAGACATTGGTAAAATGCTTCAATTTCACCATCACTTGTGCTAGTGGTTGGTGCATGCATTTGAATAATAATTGCATTGACTGAATTCCTTGTATGCATATGTGGCAGTCATGTGCTTATGTTAATTTTATGATTGAAATGTGAGGATGGTGTCTGGCCTGTTAATCTGGAGATAGCCATTGAGTAGCCTATGGGGCCTCTGTGTGGGCGTGACTTTCTCCTGAGACTTCTCGGAAATCTCGTGATATTTCCCTCATGATAATGAGAAGCTATCTTCCCCAGTTGTTGGGAGCTGGTCTGAGAGATGATTAATCATGGACAAGACAAGATGACAGCATCTGAGGAGCTGGAGGAGCCGGCCAAGAGACCACACGGCTTTGCCCCGATGGAGCCAGACCTCTCAAACTGAGGTGGCCACATGGAGACCTCTGCCAGTGATGAGTTGCTTCTGCTATTGATGGACCCTGAGCACTGGAAGCAAGGAGCCATGTGGAGACCCCTGCCAGTGCCGGGATTCTGCACCCACTGACCTGTGACTTTGTGAGTCAGACGGAGACTATATAGACTGATTTCAGACATAGGGGTTAATACCAGACTTATGACTTAGAACTGGACTGGGCTCAATGTCCTGTTCCTCTTGTATATAAACCTTTTCCTTATACCTATATGTGTGTCTATGAAATTTGTTCCTCTAGTCTGCCTGGACTAACACAGTGTATAAATAGTATCAATAGTATACTGACACGGCTTGACTAAGGGAAGAAAAATTAGGCATAAGGATTGAAGGAAGCACGAGGAACACTCTACAATATGCAGATCATGCAAACTTGCTTGTTGAAAATGAGAAGGACTTGAACCACTAGCTGATGGAGATCAGTGCTTTTAGCACTTAGTACGGATTCCCACTCAATGTAAGAAACCAAAATTCTCACAATTAGACCAATGGATAACATTGCGATGAATGAAGGAAGGACTGAAATTGTGCAAAAATTTTATCTTGCTTGAATCCATAGACAGTGTTCAAGGAAATAGTAGTCAAGAGGTCAAAAACCTTGTTTTGGTTGAATCTGTGACACAAGATCTTTTCAACGCATCACAAAGCAAAGATGAACCTTTGAGAACTAAGATACACCTGATCCAACCCACGGTATTTTCAATTGCCACCTATGCAAGAGGAAATTGGACACTGAATAAAGAAGACTGCAGAAAATCAATATATTTGAATTACAATGCTGAGGAAGAATATTGAAAGTACCATAGACTGCCCAAAGTACCAACAAATCTGTCTGGGCAGACGTTTAGCCAGAATGCTCCTTTGAGAACAGGATGGACAGACTGTATCTCACATCCTTTGGACATATTCTCAGGAGAGACGAATGCCTGGGGAAGGACATCATGGTGGGTAAAGCAGGAGGCCCTGGGACAGAGGATTTGACACCATAGCTGCAATAATGGGCTGAAATGAAGAATCATTGTGAGGGGAGCGCAGACCCAGGCTGTGTTTCAGACTGTTGAACATAGGGCTAATATGAGTCACAACCAACTCTACAAAGCCGAAGAGCACCAATGTGGAGGGACACATCAGGAACTGGGAAGTAGACATATGCTAACTTGAGGAAGGCAATAAATACTGAGAGGGAGAAAAGTAATACGTGAAGTAATACGTTAATGGAAGACCCTAGGGGTTGTACAGAAGGTGAAGGTAATGGTGGTAGATAGGATTATATATATATTTTGCTTTGCACATTCACATAATCTATCTGAAACTAATTTTTATACATCATGTTGAGGTAAAATAACTGTTTTTTTTTTTAATGATAAGCCACTCAACATTTTTTTTTTTTTGCAATGGTGATTTTGTTTTTAACTGATTGGCTCCTTTGAAATTTCTCATGTTACAGAGTGGAACGTCTCCACGGGATTTTATTGGTGATGCTTACAAAAGTGGATAGGCAGGCATGTTTCTTTAATGTGGCGCTACATTTGAGTTTGCTGCCCAGACTATGGATTCCCACTGCAGAGTATGCTGCGTTATGAGCAATAAGCAGATATGTGGAGCATAACTCCCAAGTCAGCTCTCACTGAGGAAAGAACTACTCTTACTCTGCTACCTTTTGTTTGTAATCCTACTTCCAGAACTCCTGACACAATGATTTGGGCTTCTGCAGCACTAAACCATTAAGTTAATTCCAGACTGGAAGCTTTCCCCTGAGGTTGATATAGCGGGGAAAATCAGGTAGGGCATAAAAACTCTGGAAACACTAGAGCTGCCATAGCTCCACATCGAGAAAGTAGGCTCCAGGTTTCATTTGCCTGTGAGAATAAATATTTGTCTGCATAAGTCATTGTTTCTAAAGTTTCTGTTGTCACCAAGCAAAATTCTCTTACATCAATGGTTTATAATTGTAATAATATCTATCTGCACATAGAAGCTTTTTAGCGTGAATAAATTCAGTAAACATGGAACATTATTTTGTAGCATTGTCTTCCTGCTAAATCATAAAAAGCATTACCAAATAGGAAAAATGACAGACATCTATTCTATAAAGATTAAAAAAATCTGCATGAAATTGTCTTAATTCATACAAAGTACTCTTAAATGTATTTATGCTTATTCTTGGGAAATTGGAATGTGCTGACTGGTTTTCTTAGAAATTTATTGAAGAGCAAAACAATGCCTTCGGTTTTCTTGTTGTGGTTGTTTTGTTTTTTTTTGGGGGGGGGGCATCACTCCCACTGGTGGGAGTAGGAGGCCAAGCCTTTGCTCCTGTGGAACTGCTGCTGGAGTTGAACCTCCATCCCAGTGGGCCACAGTCCCATGCACAACCACTAGGCCACCAGGGCTCAGCCCACCTTCTGTTTTATAGCAAGGCTCACCTTAATCTTAAAATGCTAAAAATCAAGTTGAAATATTTTCTTTTTCATTGGAGGACCAGATATTTGTTATCAACTAGCTGCACTGAAACTTGTCAAGAAACACTTGCCATTTTAAAGCTGTACAATATGAAGCATCATTATAAAATGAAGCATTCAAGTTTTGATGATCTGTTTCCTCTCTATTGACAACTAGGAAAGGCTAAAGGCATACAGCTGCTACATTCCCATGATGCACGTACTTTTACCTTTATAGAAGCTAGGCAAAGCATTCCCTTTAGTTTGCTTACGTTCAGAAGACAGACACAGAGTAATGCTCTTGGAACCTATTTTTAATTTTTTTTTCGGTACGGAATCTATTATCTCTACCACTCCAGGTTTAGGAAAGAAAAATAATGGATGATTCATGAGGGTTAAACATTGCCAGCTGATACTTTTTACTAGCTGCAGATGGAGCAGTTTCTTTTTAAAAGCAAAGTTCAAGTCTTCAGGAAAACAACAATTAGAAACCCTAATGAGTGTCTTTTTATTTAAGCAAGTGCAGTTCAGCTGTGAAGAAGCTAAGCCATTGCATATTCTGTGAAGCAACTGTATTTAATTAAGTGTTAGTTTCACAAGTGGCCAGCTGAATCTACTCAATTTTCTAGCATTAGATTTGTTTATACAGACATTTTATCAAGCATGCTTCTTTGCACCTACTAGCTCTCCAATTACATTTTCCATATTCCCTATTTTCCTAGGTCATTTCTCAATTTTACTGATTCACACAAGAAATAGGCATACTAGGCTATGCTGTTGTTATTTGTTGTCTAGGACTTCCAACTCAGTGACCCTCTATACAACAACAATAAAAACTAACAAGCCCAGACAGTCATGTACTATACCTTCCTCATAAATATTCTTCTTTTTTTTAGCCACTGTATCAGTTCATCCTGTGGAAGGTCTTTCTCTGTTGGTTGGCCCTCTCTTTTGGTAAGCGAGGTATCATTTTCCAGTGGCTTCTCTCTGGATAACACGTACAAAGCATTTCAGAGGAAGGTTCGCCATCCTGGATTCTAAGGAACACTCTTAGCTCTGCGTCCTCAAAGAGAGGTTGGTTATAGGGTTCAGTCAGCATTCTCCACCACAGTAAGTCAAGTGGCTCACGATGTTGGGCCTCCGAACTCAGATTTATCAGAGTGTGTACAGAGATGCACATTTAAAAACCAGGACAACCTCTGAGAATCAAGCTACTAGAAATCCACACGAATAATAAGTCAAGATTTCCATAGTGTCATCAGGGTATGTCTCAATAAGTTTCAGTAGGGATCTAGACATTTATAATATCTGAAAAATTAAGTTATCCATGAAAATGTGTTGGAAAGATGTGGACATGTGAGAAAAAAGTTAGAGTGAGAGAGGATAAAACCCTGAAGTTCTTTGAATACGCCACCTTAAGTACCCTGGTGCCTCCCAGGAACTGAAATCAGAGCAGCATGGCAGATGTGCAGGAAGGGTGGCAGTGGAGAGTATTGGGTTGAAAGCACTAGGAGAGACTGCATCATTAATACCTTGAAGAAACTGCATTTTGTCAAACATGTTTATTAGATATTTTATCTAAAACACTGTGGGAAGTTCAGAAGGGTTTAAAAGAAGGTGATTCATTCATTGTTTCTCTCTCTTTTTCCTCGTCTCCCTTCTTCCTTCCCTTTACTTTTCTGAGAGCTAATGAAACCACTATTTCCCTCTGTTGTTTGGGCCAGACAGTGTGAAATATCCCGTACATAACTAACAGCTGTTAGGAAGTTTTGTATCAAATGTTTAACACGCATGAATAATTTGTCATTTAACATTTTGTCATTCAGGATTAGGATTCACGTTAGGAGTGTGACAGGGACCAGTGCACCACCCTGCCGGTATCTCTGACTATGACAGCTTTCAGAGCAAGCTTCCCTATTGAGAGTGTCGTCGGACACTACAGTTGTCTCTTGATAGTCATGGTAATTCCCCAGGGGTGGAGCAAGAAGAGAGATGAAGGGAGAAACAAATTCATATATATATATATATATATATATATATATATATCATATTCCCTTATTCACTACTTCCTTAGATGCAGTAATCTACTTTAACTCTTGTCCAGAGTTCTGAAACCAGTAAGCCTATCATTTCTGCTTATTTATTTGTTTATTATTTATTTATTTAAAGATAGGTCAACTGGAGTCAGTAGCTGTTCATTTCCCATCTTATTCCACCTCATCCTGGTGCTGTCATTAACCATTGAAGTTATGAGTGGAGCAGAAGCGGGGTTAGCGAAAAGATTGGTGGTTGAAGCTCTCTCAGAGAGACCCAGGCTGACAGACTTAGTGATGTGTTTCCAGAAGGTCACAGCCTTGAAACCCCAATGGAGCCACCCTACACAGAATGTTCGCAGCTCCAACCACCATGGCTGTTGCTGTAATTAGGTACTTGTCTTTGTCACAAGAAAGATATACTTTGGCTTGACATAAAGAAAATGCCGGAGAATTTTATTAGAAACTTTTGCCTAGGAGGGAGTAGCATTGCCGTGGATATAGCTGAAAGATCCATTTCCTCATGCTTATCTGCAGACCAAAGCTTTTTTCAATAAGATTCTCTTGGAAAAGAGTCTCAGAGCTACAGTCTAGACATGCTTTGCTCCCACTGGAGGACGTCAGATGTAAGACGTTCTAGGGAACATAGTCCTGAAGATGAGGTATAGTCCACACAAGAGCCAAGGCTTGGATTAAAAATTTCATTTACAGAGAAGGCCTGATTCTTCTGGCGATTCGCTGACCTATGTTCCATTTTATAATGCAACAAAAAAACACAAAATAATTCTTTGTCTCTGGTCTAGGTCTTGATTATTGCTCCTCAAGCTAGTTTCATTAGTATTCTAGTGAATTTGAAGAAAATATACTTAAAGACAAGAAATTTTGTATTGAAATGATTTTTTCTAAACCATTCATCCTATCTTTAGGGCACAAGAAAATGCATTGGTCTTTGAAGAGGGTCTTGACTATGCCAAATAATATGCAAGTGAACTTTTGTCCCCATTTTTAAAGAAAGCAGCCACATGACAATGAAATGCTCTTAAGTGTAGAAAAATTAGGTACCATGAGAAAATAAAACATGCACTCTTCAGAGGATTTTCTTGTAGTTCCCAGCTTCAAAAAAATTTAACTCCATCCTGGTACTGAGTTTAAAGGTGTACCAAATGTGACAACACTCTGCAAAGTCATTTCAAGCTTGGGAAGAGAGCACATTATTAATCTGAAATAATGCATTAGCTTTAGGCTGGAAGGGGGAAAAATTAATCTTCAAGCCATCCTGTAGTAGGAAATCAGTAAAGGTAATTAAAACACAGTACGATTAAAAATAATGCAATTTTACAGTAGACACATTCACAAACTAGGTCTAGTGGAAATAGAATTGGCAAAACAATACTGAAATTTCCTGTGTTAAACAACGAAACATTCTCATTAACCAAAGTTTAAGATTTGCATCAGCACCCCAAATGCTGTCGTGAAAATGAGTGGACTCCCTGAAGAGTAAAATAAGAAAGAAAGAAAGAAAAACGGTAGCTAGAGCAACCATTTTTTTCTGTTTTAATTAAAGCCAAACTCATTAGAACTATGAATCAACTTGTCTTTGCTAGTCTTGGAGGAATGATACAAATAATTCTCTTGAGTTTTCTAAACTCCAGAGTCAGGTTGCAAAGGGAAAAGGCAAACAATACCCAACAAAGCTCTTCACAGAGAACCTAACCTGTCCACTGTCACCAGAAGGGTGGCCCATGTAAATCTATAGGATGCTAAAAGAGTTTCCCCATTAAAAAACAACGTACTCTCTGGAAAAAGAAAATTAAACAACTTAATGGCATGAAAAGGATATAAGCATTATCAAACAACAACCTAAAACAAACTATCACTGTGTAAATGCAAAGTGAGGTTCTCAGGAGGAATAAACTTTTTAATTCCTATCAGTTTTATCTTCTTTTATTTTTTACCCATTTCAATTTAATTTAAATTTTAGGTATATTGTTTATATTCCCTTGTGCTTATTTTACTAAGTAGTCCATCTATAAGACATTTTGGAGTAGAGCAATGATTTGAGTTTTAATAGAAGACTATTAAATAAAAGATAGAATAAGGAAGGAAAATGAATGTTAAAGGAATGAAAAATACTGAACAAAAGTTTAAGGGATGGTTAGTTGTTAGTAAGTCAGTTACAATTATGGCAAACCCATACATGCAAAGTACAAGTCTCAATGCCTTTGAGGAGCAGATAGTGATGCATAACTTCCATGTCACACATGGATGTGGTTGTGTTGTAAATTTCTGAGGGAGGAGTTCAGTGCTTAAACAAATCTGGCCTCCACAGATTTCCGCCTATGTCATATGCTGGCCATTATTTTCCCCATCCCCCCAATATTTCCTTCATCTTGAAGTTCATTGTACATCTTAGAACACTTTTATTATTGACTCAGGCTAGTGTCCACTGATGCGACTTCAATACATCTTGATCCTAAACGTTCAGCATTCAACTGCAGAAATGATTTTTATCACTGCAATCTATATCTGCTTGATTAACTTCTTTTTGTCTCTATTTACTAATTTAGTAATTAAAGCAATTTTCTATTATGCAAACTTCTTGAATTTTTTCTCTTAAATAGTAGCTGACAATCTTTTCCATCTTAGTAACATCACCTGTGTTTGCAAATGCATTAGGAAACTTCCAATCTTTTTGAAATGATTTTCACTACCAGATGAATCTCCTTTTGTTTCTTAATTTCATTATTGTTATTCACCTGAGTCATCTTAATGAGCTAAGAGTGATATCATTTCACACAATGCTTTTTCTAAAAGTTGTTTGTCTTGTTTACTATATTATTTGAGTTTTAATTTAGTATGGCTGTATCTGTAAAAATTAACCAGCATCAGTTAGACCTCATGATATATCTATATATCTATATAGATAGAGAAGTGTACTTTCTAGTTGTTACCTTAAAATAATATTTAACATATTATTATTTTTTAATTAAAGCTCAGCATCTTAACAGCTCTACATTAATAAATTGTATTGCAAATTTAAAATCTTGACTTTATCAATTTCTCCTTCACTTTTGTTTTAACTGAATTTATTATTCTTAAATATCTTACGATTTTCCGGCTGCCCTTCCTAATGTTCTGACTCAGTAATGACCCTGTTGAATAGAATAGGAGTGCCCCTATGTAAATTTCCCAGACCGTAAGTCTCTATGAGAGTCGACTATCTCATCTTTATTCTGCAGGGCTGCTGCTGGTGGTATCAAACCGCTGACTTGCTATTCACAGTCCAATGCGTAACCAAAGACAACACCAGCCTGTCTACTCCAAAAAAGAGTTTTAATCTCATGCACCCACAAAGACGGTTCTACCCTGTCCTATGGGGTCACTATGAGTCAGAATGCAGTCCATTTGTAAGCTCAGCAACATGACAAAGGCAAGTTGGTTAAAGCCACTGTTGAATGCCCAATCAGTCAGCAGCGGAGAGCAACAATGAATCTGAGATATGAGACTGCTTCTCAGGGAGAGCAACAAAAAATCTGGTTGTAGGTTGATTACATGGGATCACGTCCTCCATGGAAAGGAAGACATTTCCTGTTTACTGAAATAGACTTTCAACTCTTGACAAGGATTTGCCTTCTTACAGACTGTCTCATTCATCAGCTTGGTATCCCTCATAACATTAGCTCAAATCAAGTGACCTCCTTCCCCGAAAATGAAGGCAAGTGATGGGTCCAAGCTCCTGGCATCCCCTGGTCTTAGCATGCTCCCTTTCACCCTGAGGTAACTCCTTGATAGAAGAATGGACTGGCTTTCCAGAGATACAATTATATACCAGCGAGGTGGCAAGTCTTTGGGGTGACATTGTCCATGAGAGAGAGAGATTCTAAAGCTGAGAACATGAACCAGACTACAGTCATGGATTGGGTCCATTTCTATAATTGTGTGGGCCACTTTCTTGATATAAAGGCCTTATGTGTGTTGGACTGCTTTTCCTCCTCTTGAAAACCTAATATAATATGTTACTATTGAATAAATAAAATTAGATCCGCACATTTTATGCTCAGTGATATACAAAGTGAAAATAGTTATAAGGTGTCAAATATATACAAAAGTTACATTCTGGTGCTAAATTTAATTTTACCAGCATATGAAAACAAAGGAACATAATAGGTATAGTCTATCTTGGGTAAAAAAAAGATAATAACCTGCAAGAGGGAGAAAGAGACATTAAAAGGAGCTTCAGTTGTGATTTTTGGTTTTGTTTGTTTGTTTGTTTTGGGGGGGTCATCACTGCCCTGGTGTCAGCTGTGATTTTGATGAGTCATTTTCACTGTTAAATATGAAATTTGTGATCTGAAATGCAGCCCCCTGTCTTAATTCTCAATGAAGGGGAGCACAGAGTCGGGACCCAAATTCCATCTGTGGTCAATTGGACATTACCTCATGGAAGGCACAGGGAGGGAAACAAGCAGTCACACTGCAGTGTAGCAGTGGTGAAACATACGACGTTCCTCTCATTCTTAAATACCTCCTCCCTTCCACTATCATGATCCCAATTCTACCTTAAAAATCCAGATGTCCACTGGTAGAGATTGGAACTGCAGACACAGGAATCCAGGCCAGAGGAAAGTCTTAGGATCAGTGGTGAGAAGGATAATGTTGGGAGGATGGAGGGAAGGTCTGGTAGAAAGGGAGAACAGATTGAAAGGATCTTCAAATGGTTTTCACCATGGGGGACAGCAGAGAAGTGGGTGAGGGGGCACGTCAGATGGTGGAAGATATAACAAAATAATAATAATTCATATATTATCAGAGGTTCATTGTAAAGAGGGAAGCGGGGAGGGAGGGGGAAATGTGGAGTGGATAACAGGGGCTTGAGTGGAAAGCAAATGCTTTGAGAACGATGAGGGAAATGTACAAAAGCACTTGACACAATGGATGTATATGTGAATTGTCATGAGTTGTACGAGCCCCCAATAAAATTATTGCTAAAAAAATAACTAGTAAGTGTTAGCTGTTAGACTCCATTCCAGAGTGAATTTATACCTTTATTAAGCTTGTATGAAAGAGCAGGGGAACTATATGTAGTCGATCACTGCCTCAGGCTGATGACAACTCATAGCATACTTTACAGCACAGGGTAGACTGTCCCTATGGCTTATATTCCCTTCTGAGACTGTAACTCTTTACGGGAGTGGAAAGCCTTGTCTGTCTCCCCAGAACAGCTGGTAGTTTCGGATGGTTGAAACTACAGTTAGCAGCCCAACTTGTAACCATAGCACCTCCAGGGATCCTACAGGGTTTCAAATTTAATTTAATTTTTTGACAACACTGACCTCTAGTGGGAGTAGGAGGCCCAGTCTTGATCCTGCTGGATTTGAACCACGGACCCAGTGGACTGCAGTCCCACACTCAACCAATACACTACTGGGGCTCCCCTCAAATTTAATTTTAAAGTTTTGTTTTTTAATTCACTTTTATGACTGCTTAGATGGCAGTGTTATTAAACCTTGCGTGATGCTTGGGTATTTGGTATGAACTTCAGCACCACTACAGCAGGCTATCTGACATAGCATAGTTAACGGACAAGAGTGGGTGCAAAGTCCATGTGACCAACCTGAATTGAAACGATCTCGTAACAGCAACGTAAGAGGATTATTTTGAATCTTCCTATCCATATTTAGAGAAGCAGATCTTCAACATAGTATTGAAAAAAGTAGCAAGCAATGGCCAGTATTTTTAAGAAAATGTCCATTTTGGGATTCATCAGAATTCTCTCAGATCATTGTGACTGAAATCCAAGTCAACCCAGTTTTAAAAAGAAAATAAAATTATTTTCTCAAGTAAATAAGAGATCAAAATAGCTATTATGACGAATTTAACTGAGTGTCATAAAGTTAATTCCAAACTTTGGAAACCCTGTAGAACATAGAGCGATGCCCCCAGGGTTCTGAAAGCTGTCATTTTTAGAGAAGCATACTGCGGTATCTTCCCCCCACCGAGCGGCTGGTAGGTTTCCCTGCCATCATGTTGGCTTGTAGAGCTGAATGCTGATGTATTGCCATGGTCATCCAATAATGAGTTAATAATGATGACAAGACAGTGTCATAATGTATGTTGGGTTAAGTATATCTATATTAAAATTGAATATCTGCTATTTACTATTTTAACATAACTAAAATAGAGTTATAATCCATATATATGGGTTACTCTTTCTGTTTATCTTATCTTTCTATTGGATAATAGTACTCGAGTCTTCCACCACAGAGAACTTAAAGATTATTAGTTTAAGTGAGAAGTTAAACTAAAGATTGTTTTCAGCTGAGTGGCAGGTTTATGTGGAAATTCCTTGAGTTCTGACCCTGCCATGTCGAAAAAACCTTTGCAAAACTCCAGGTTTTTTCATTGGCTCTAGATATAAGGGGAATCAATGAACCCTGCATAGAACTAAACTCAGAGGTGACTCTGTTCAATCCCTGATTGGTGAACTCCGATTGCAAATCCTCTTTAAAGCTTTACTCATGAGAAGAAGAGATCCATGACTCCTGGAGGACCCGAGTATCAAGTAGAGCCTCCAAGTGTCATTAGAAATCATCAATTCTAATAGCATGTGCCTAATCAAAATAACCACAGCTGTGAAATGATGGCTTCTGATTAAAGGCCAAGAGATGGAGATTAAGGAGACATAGAAAAATATTAGACATGGGGATGAAAATAATAATCGAGAATAAATTAAAGATGATCAGCAAATTGTACACTATCAGAAAAATGGTAACTACACAAAAAACAAGAAGCTAAAGTTCAATAAACAAAATGGAGGGCTCAATCAGTGGGCTTCACTGGAAACTAGGTATAGCTAATGATATGCTAAGTAGAACTATTGATCAGATGCAAGCATTGACTAAAATAAAGAATAAATATTTTTAATGTACAAGAAGGGATAGTAAATAAGCATGTTGGTTAGTTCTCTCAAACAAGAGCATGAAAATGGAGCAAAAATGTTTGAAGAGATACTGATCGAAGACATTCTACCATGAGAGAACACATCCAGCAATGGATTCAAGAATTAAATTACCCGATCACTGACTGATAAAGGCAACATAAAGGCTATTTAAACATCACTTTGGGAAGCATTGGCGGTGTCGTGGGTTACCCACAGGCTTGCTAACCAAGGTTCAAACCCAGTGCACACTGCAGCAGAAGAATGTGCTTTTCTGCTTTTGTAGCGTTAAAATGTTGGAAACATGGGGGCGACTCTATTCTGTCCTATAAGACTACTATGAGTTGGCATGGACTTTTGTTGCAAGTAGGATATTACTATACAGATTATTACTAAGTCTTCCATTAGAACCTACAAGCAATTGCGTAAAAGAAAGGTGCCCCCCCCCCGCTTCCAAACGATTTACATTAGAAATCTGACAGAATATCTACTTCATCCTACAGGGTCCTTATGGATCAGAATCAGTGGTCATGGGTTGGACACATCAAGTACTGAGAAACAATGCCAAGTGAAAAAATCTTTAGTGTTTCCAGGAATTGAAGTTAGAATATGAGTATTACTTTCCAAGAGGCAAGTATAAAACTGATATGTATTTTACCAGAGAAAGGAACTCAGGGAAGAGTAGGATATTAATTACTCTGGTAAGCAGAATAGGGATACCTCCTCCAAGAGGTCCCTTTCTAAATTCCCAATATTCACAAATATGGTAAAACTGCCATACATGAAAATAGGGAATTAATGCTGTTGGTAAAAATATGATGGTAAGCTGTGAGACATTATTGGCATTATCTAAATAAACCCTAGGTAATCATTAAGGAACTTAAATTCAGTGAAAGGATTGTAAAAAAACAAAAACAAATAAAAGAACCATGTTAGTGGCCACTGACCTCCTCCAGCTACTAAACCAAACCACTAACTCATTACAATGGAATCATTGTTGACTCATAATGACTCAATAAGGGTGGAACCATGCATTTTGGAGTCCATAAAAAAGCCCTCTCAACTACTCAGTGGGGAAATCGCAATGGCATCAGAGGTCAGCCATGCCTCCATTCTCTAGCCACCCTTCCCAAGACCCTCTGAACTTTCTAGTTGAGTTTGGTAATCATCGCAATGGCCACATAGAACTCACAGAAAACAGCTCATAATTATGAGATTTCTTAAGAAAGCTAACAAGTGACAAATGCTAAGGAAACTATTGATCATACTGGACAGTCTCTTTTTTCCATGTCCACACACAGGCCGGTGCTCCGCTTTCTGTCTCTCTGCTGCTCAGCTTGACTTCTACACTGTTAAAGCAATGTTACGAAGCTTTCTAAGACTCTCAATAAATGTTCCAAAGGCATACCACTCCATCAAAAAGTTCACCTGAAGATGCTTAGCTCTATTTACATGGGTAGTCAGAACAAGCCCCTTTCATGACTGGAGGTACATCCATCTATCTAGGAGCAAACCTCCCGCCTGAAGGCACTGTTCTACTTGTACTGTGGGCTGAGAAGTCCACTCTTCATGTCCAACTTGACACACGGTATCCCAACTGCCCCCTGGATCAGGCATCTCCAGGCTCAGTGATGAATTCTACTGTTGGCTCATCTCTTTTGGTTAGTGAGATCCTCCTCTCTGCTTCTGAGACAGCTTGTTTTTAAATTCAGCAGAATGAAAATCACAGTTAACCCTTTAACAGTCACACGGAACTGAACTCTGTCAGTGTCTTTGCGCCTCATCTCTTGCCCAGAACCCGCCAAGAAAAGATAATTTGGTGGGACTCACAGAGATTCTGACTAGGAGAGCCACATTACATAAAATGGAATGCTTCCTATCAAAAAGAAATAAATCACCAATAAGTGTAATGCCTTGGGTGGGTTTAGAAAAATAAAACCACTACATTGGGCAAAAAAAATTCTAGGGAAAAATAAAAGCAAACAATTCTGATGGAGAGTGAGATAAACAAATCTGTGACTTCTGTGGAATAACAATTGATGTAGAAGGAAGACAATATATGTGGCAGTCATATGCTCATATGTCAATTTCATGATTGGGAGTCTAAGGGTGGAGGAGTCTAGCCTGTCAATCTGGAGATAAGCCATTGGCGCCTCTGTGGCCATGACTTTCTCCTGAGAAACCTGGGAAGTCTCACAGTATTTCCCAATTGGAGAAGAGAGACTTGACTCTCAGTCTGTAGGAGTTGGGCTACTGACAAGACAAGATGAGATGATGGAGCCAAACCTCTGGGGCCAGAGAAATCATGTGGAGACTCCTGCCAGTGCTGAGATGCTTCTGCAGCCAATGGACGCTGCTGATGTATCCTGAGCCTTGGAAATGAGGAGCCAGGGGGAGCCCCCTGCTGGTCCTGGGATGCTTCTACCGCAGCTGGATACACAAGACTCTGCACTCTGGGGCCTGTGATTGTCCTGGTGCCATTGCATGTGCTTCATGATTTGGAAGGAGACTTTATAGACTTGTATTGGACATATGGGCTAATATAAGACTTATGATCTTGGATTGGACTGGGTTGAGATGTTTTCCCAATGCTCCATTCTTCTGGTATATAAGCCTTTCCCTTATATCCATATGCATGTATATAAATTTGTTTCTCTAGTCTACTCAGACTAACACAATATATTTGCTGCAATAGAACTATTCTATATATAGACTTGGATGATATTTAAATAGGTGAATATATTTGCCAAAAATTGTTAACGACTCTATATGGATACATAATGGATACATTTTAAATTTGTAACAAAATTTGTTTTAAATTCAAATGCTGGAGATGCATGCAGACATTTATTGAACAAAATCAATTAGCCTTTTTTTTATTTGTATTTTCTTGTTTCTTTCAATTCTTTGAGACTTTCCAGATGATAATAACCAAACACCCCAAATATTTATAAAATTTTCTCATCAACTAAAAGTAAAAAATAAAAAATACTGAACGATTAAAACTATTCTATATCTTTACATGGTCCAATAAGGTCATCTCACTTGATAATTTAGACTGGAGTATGGCAGCCAGAGTGGGACAGTGGCCTCAGCATACGGCAGCAGATAAGTTGCAAAGTCTACAGCTCAAACCTTCTCCTCTCTTCTCTCCAGACTTACAACCTCCCAAACATTAAAATCAGTTTTACCCTCTCCCATAGGACGAAATGGTCTCAGTGGATGGGTGGTTGATGTAGAGTAGGGTATATGATTCTTAACTCTAATAAATATGAAATGTTTGTGACTCAGAGAAGTAGACTTTTCTTTCACCTCCTACTTTGCCATCAATGTGAAATAAATGAGATGAAAAGGAAAATTGCACTTTCACTGCTACGATAGCTAAATTGAAGGAAGGAGGTTCACTCTTGCTAAAAAATTAGACTTCTTATGACCTATCACTGCATTTTAAACTTGCAGTACACATTAAGGGGGAAATGGACTTTAGTTGTAAAAGAGATCATTTAGCCAAGCAGGTAGCAGGGAAATAAGTGATTCCTATTTCTCAGAAAGAGTGCTGCTGGCACAGTCGTCACAACCTCCGCTGCTAAATGAAAAGTTGATATTGGAACTTGACATTGGCCCCTCAGGAGAAGGAGGTGGCACTCTGTGTCCATAAAGATTTCGGCCTTGGAAACCCCACGGGGAGTGTCCTACTCTGTCTGTACGGTTGCTTTGTGTGGGCTTCAGCTCCAAGGCTTCGGTTTCAAATAAGGAAAATGTACCCAGTTAACAGACAAAAATAATGATACATTGTCATTGATAAAGTGTCAAATTGGGAGAAAACAGGAGAAAATGTCACATTGCTTTCCCTGAGATGTCGAACAGGAAGCCATAGATAAAGAGAAGAGCTGGAGGAATTACACGAATAGATTCCCCACAGGAGTCATGACAATGTGGCTTCTCGGAGAGTAGGACTACTTTAAGACGCCCATCAGAAGTCAAAGGAGGTAACATCATGGAGAAATAATTTTTCCATTCGAGTTGAATATCCAAAAATTCATTTGTTCAGACTAGGGCTGATCATTTTTAGCTAAGAAGCCTTGTCAGGAGAATTTAAGAAGAAGAAGAAGAGTGTCCATACAATAAGAATAAAATATGCTACACATTGTCTTTTGCCAATGATGCTTTCTGAGCTCAAATATGTACTGATCGATGGGGAAGAAATCAAAGGCAAAATGTACTCTGTGGTTTCTGGTTTGAGGAAAACCTCATTAACTCTATGTCATATGTTTCTCTGTGCATCAGATGGATCAGCCTCTTAAAGAATGATTGCTATATATTTAGCTGGAGAGAAAAGTCAAAGCATAGGGTTAAAAGCCATTCACATGTTGCTCCAATGGCCTTTTATTCATTGTTGTCATGCTGTGTAATATTAGATATGAATAAAATTTGTTAATGAGAAAAGAGAAAGCTTAATAATAATTTTTATAAAGGGGGAAAAACACTGCCCAGAGAAGTGCTATCCTCACCTTGGGTCTCATGAACTCATGGTTGCCGCTTGTGTGTCAATCCCTCGCATTGAGGGCCTCACTTTTCCCACTGGCCAGAGCTCTGTCTTTCCAAGCATGACGTTTTTCTCCAAGGACTGGTCTCCTGTCTCCATGGACAAAGGCTATGAGACAAAGTCTTGTCATTCTTGCTTCAATGAAGCATTTGGTATATACTTCTTCCAATAGAGATTTATTTGTTCTCTTGGCAGTCCATGTTACTGCCAATATTCTTTGCCAGCACCTTAATTCAAATGCACTGGTTCTTCTTCAGTTTTATTTATTCCATGTCTAACTTGCACACATTTTGACTCAGGAGCGCCTCAATCCTCAAGCAAAATTCCTTGTTTTTCAGCACATCAAGATGTCTTGGTCAGGGTATTTCCTTTGTGCAATGTGTATTTTGATCTCTTAATTGCTGCTTCCATGAGCATTGGTGGTGGATACAAAAAAAAAACCCACAGATTACTTGACATTAATCTGTTCTGTTTCTTTTGAAGTCTTATTGGTTCTCGTTGTTAGTTATAATCTATATTGACAGGTGGAAACCATGATCTTCAGCGAATACTTCAAGTCCTTCTAACTTTCAGCACGCAAAGTTATGCCATCTGTGCACTGGAGGCTGTGAATAACCCTTCCCTCAATTGTAGTGCCACAGTCTTCTTCATTTAGTCCCGCTTCCTTGGATATTTGTTCAGCACATATATTGAATAATGCGAGGAGATGTAACTGTGATGCACATCTATCTTGATTATAAACCTTGCATTATTCCCTTGCTTTGTTCTCACTGCCCGTTGATCTCTGCACAGGTTCCACATAAGCACAATTAAGTGTTTTGGATTTCCCATTCATCTCAAGGTAAGCTATGGTGTGTTAAGATTCACACAATAAAGTTGGTTTGTATAATCAATAAAACAGAAGTGATATTTTTTCTGGTGTACCCTACACTGAGCCAAGATTCAACTGATGTCAGCAATGATATCTGTTATTCCAAGTCATCTTTTATATCTAACCTAAGATTCTGGCAGCTCCCTGTTCATGCACTGCTGCAAGAATTTTTACTTGTATGTGATATCAGTAATATGATCCTATTATTTGTGCATTCTCTTGAGTCACATTTTTGGAATGGTTAAAGTATATAACTCATTCAAAAACATTAGCCAAGGCTCCAGGAATTGACAATACCAATTGAAATACAAGCAAATGAATCACTGGAAACACTCACTCATCTCTGTCAAGAAATTTGGAAACACCTACCCTATATGGCCAAACAACTGGGTATGGTTAAGAGTTAACAAGTGAAAATATCCAGATATTGAACTGATTATTTTTAGTGAGATACACAATACTAAATATGAAGAATGTTTGATTTTCTGAATAAAATTTTGCTTCTGTCACATTCACAAAATATATGAATGGTATTACTTATGACAGTAAAAGAACTCTCTATGTAATGAAAATACCTTAGGTGTATGTTGACACTGTTTTATGTAACTCACTCTTTTTTAGTTTTCATACTTTTTTCTTTTACTATTAGTAACTATAAATCTAATCTTTGTTTTTGGGGTTGGAAATATTGCACCTGAAAATTATAACATCAGCAAATTATAAGCTGTAATATTGTGCATATTTTTGTGCATATTAATGATGTTCTGTGAGGTGCCATCCAGTCAGCTCTGTCCCACAGCAACTTTCTGCCCAACCGAATGAAACACTGCCTGACGTTGTGTCTTCCTCACCATTGTTCCTAGCCCAAGTCCATTGATGCAGCCACTGTGTCACTCCGTCTCTTAGAGGGCCTTCCTCCTTTTCACTGTGACTTCATGTAACCGAGCAAGATGTTTCTCTACAGGAACTGGTCTCTCCTGACAATTTGTCCAAATGGTGTAAGACAAAGTCCTGCCATCATTGCTTATAAGGAGCATTCTGCTGTTATTTCTTTCAGTACAGACACACTTGTCTTTTAGTAGTCTGTGATGCTTTCAGTGTTCTTCTCCAGCCCCACAATTCAAATGCATCGACTCTTCTAGAGTCTTCCTTATTCAGTGTCTATCATCTGTATGCATCTGATGGAATAGAGAATACCATGACTTGGGTCAGGCCACCTTATTCCTCAAAGTAACATCCTTGTTCTTCAATACTCTAAAGAGGTCTTATCAAGGACATTACATCTTTTGCTCTCTTGCCTGCCGATTCCATGAGTATTGATTTTGGATCCAAGAATGAAAGTATCCTTGACAACTTTAACCTTTTCTCCATTTATCATGATTTTACTTACTGGTAAGCTAGTTGTGAACATTTGGCCATCCTTACATTGAGTTGCAATCCACACTGAAGGCCATAATCCTTGACCTTCATCAGGAAGTGCTTCAATTGCTCCTCATTTTCAGCAAGCAAAGTTGTGTCATCTGCATATTGTAGGTTTTTAGAAAGCTTTTCCCCAATATTTATGCCACACCCTTCTTTATATAATCTAGCTTCTCTGAGGATTTCTTAGCCTATAATCTGAACAAGCATGGTGAGAAGATGCAATCCTGACACAAACCTTTACTGATTTTAAACCACATGATATTTCCTTGTTGTGTGTGTTAGTCTGGGATGACTAGAGAAACAAATTCATAGGCACTCATATGTTTACATGTGAAAAAGTTTTATATACACGAGCCATTGAATATTGAGAAAACAACTCAGTCTAGAGCAGCAAGTCCATAAATTTGATAAAAGCCCAAATGTATGATATCAATCTATAAAGTCTTCTTCTGACTCACAAAACACATGCAATGATGCCAAATCACAGTTAAGTGAGTGGAAAGTATTTTAGATCCAGTGGTTGTGTGAGCACCTCACTGCTGGCATAGGTCTTCAAATGGCTGTTGCAGCTCCAGGTCTCTAGCATATCTCCATGTGTCTTGTCAACAGGGTTGTCTCTCAGGGAGAGACTATGCGTCCCATCTCCAGTGAGCTATTCATCCCTTTCACTCCTCCAAATGAGGTCATCAAGCTGCAAGCTGAGTCACAGGCTAGACTACTCCCCTCCATAAGTTGATAATGTAACTACCATATTATGCTTGCAAAACTCCCTCATGATCCATGTACAAGTTTCATAGAATTCACTTTCTTCTCTAGGTTATCCAGACTTTATTCTGGTTCATACACACATTACTTTAGATTGTCAATGAAACAGAAGTAATCTTGCAGGTATTCTAAGCTATCTGTCCACAGCAATGACATTCCTTGTGCCACATCCTCTGCTGAATTCAGTTTGAACTTCTGGTAGTTTCCTGTCACTGTATTGCTATAATCAGTATTGGGTGATGTTGAGCAAAATTTTACTCCTGTGCCACATCAAAGGTAGCATTGTGTAGCTTGAACAAATTTCTTGGCATAGATGAGTGAGTGCTTTTCTTGCTTCTCCATATTTCTGAATCATTGCTATGGTAGTCCACCAATTGATCCTTGGTTTTGACGAATGCATTGATTCTTGCTGATATACTACCTCTTGAAATCATGCACTATTGACTGATTTTTTCTCGCTTCATTGACTGTATTCTTTCCATATTCCCTTGATGCTTCATGCACCACTCAACATTTTGCCTATAGAATCTACTTTGACCTCTTTCTTTTCTATTAATGTAATGACCTTCACTTTCTTCATGAATGATGGCCTTTATGCCCTCTTACGATTCAACAAGTCTCCATTATTAGTGTTCATTATTAGTGTTCAATGTGTCAAATCTGTTCTTAAGATGTTCTCCAAATCCAGGTTATATAAATTCCAGGTAATATTTTGGCTCCTGTGGACTAGAACGCTTTTAATTTATTTTTTCGCTTTCAGCTAAATTTACATATGAGTAATGGTCTATTCTACATTTGACTCCTGCTATATTTTCAGTGGCTGGTATTGAACTTCTCATCTGTGCTTTCTCACAGATATAGTCAACATGCTTTTTTGCTTATTCTATCTGAAGAAGCTGTTGTGTATAGTTAACTTTTGTGTTATTGAAAAAAGTTATTTGTTATGAATAAGTCACTGGTTTTGCAAAATTCTATACTATATGTTCCCAGCTTCATTTCAAACACAATGTCCATATTTTTCATCTGTTGTTTCTTTCTCTTTATTTCCAACTTTTCCATTTAAATATCCAATAAATTATCAATATATCATTATTGCATATATGATCAATTTCTGACACTAACTTTTGTAGTTGGTACATAAAGTTGAATAATAGTTATAATTATTAGATTTCCTTGATGTCATATATATATACATACATATATATATATATATATATATCACAGAGAGCACTGTATTTCATGATGGATTTACCAAGATCCTGATAATGACTGCCACACACTTTCCCTTGAATGTGTTTTTTTAAATTTTTTTGTTTTTTAATATGTTTTTTATCCATCACCACAAGTCATATGATTTTCTGATGCAAACTTGTCAATAGGAGTCCATTTCATCTCAATAACGCCAAGGATATCACTCTCCATGTGTTCTACTTCATTTTAGTTCATTTCCACTTTTCCTAATTTGATATTTCTCACATTCCCAGTTTCCATTTTTAGATGATTTTTCCAGATGTGTCAAAATTTGAAGATCATGAAGCTCCATACCCACAGACTTTTTCTCCCCTTGATCAACTCCCCTTCAAGAAATCATGTCTTTCATCCCATTTCAAGTACACTCAGAGCTCGCGGGGCCACCTGCAGGCAGTATCTCTCACAATGTTCTCCTTCCTTTGTTTAGACTTTCAGTATTTGAAAAAATTTCAAGCATTGAGTAAGGTTTCCACAAGCTTCTTCTTCCTAAGTGGGAGTCAAGTCATTCTTCCTTGTCTGTTCTTAGTCTGGATGCTCTGCTGAAACCTGCTGGAAGCAATGTTACGGGCATTTAAAATATCAGCAGGGTCACCTGAAGAGAGACTTCATGGAGTCAGTTAGCATATATATTGATAAAAATAAACATCCATAAGAGAAAATACTGTGTAAGAAATCTCATGTGGCTCTATATATGAAGTGATTCCTAAAAAATTTTGAATGCCCAAGAATATTTCAACACCTTGCTTGAATTATAAAGCAAATGATTGAAAAATATACTATATACTTAAACTAAATGACTTCAAATTGTCTTTCAAATTCTTAGTTTAAATACACTCTGAAAATAAAAGTCTCAGTTATTCTTTCTGTGTTCTGCCTTCTCAACACTGTTAAGAAGAACAATGTTTATTGGCATTCTGAATAGCCAGGGACACAGTTGTATTTGTTTTCTTAATTAACGTCAGTATCTGAAGTAAAACATTTTAAATTGTTGACTCTTTTTCTTAATTTTTTAAAATCCTGTGATCAAAATCCATACTGTTATCCAAGTAAATGGTGGCTAAATTATTTCATTGCTGTCATCTGATTCGCTTATAAAATATTAAATTCTTTTTTGGGGGGCTTTACTACTTGGAAACAGTGAAATGGGCCTGGCAAATATGTCTAAATGGGCTTGAAAAGCTAGTTATATTGAGGAAAATTATATTTGATTCATTGCACAGTGTATCAAATGTCATACAAATGATAACTAAGCACTTCCTAAAAGAAAGAGCATTTCTGTGTAGTGCAAATATTTCAAGATGTTATCTTCTGTACAATGTTGTCTATGATCAGATATCTATACACCTGCAAGAAAGAGCAGTTAGCATAGCTGCTATTCATTTGTAACCACTGAGCACTGAAGTTGATGATGGAAAAAGTGAAAGCTTTTGCTAACTATTTCAGTCTGAAATTGATTGATTATGCAGTCAAGATGCACTTCTAATTTTTGGTGATTGGTTTGCAACAGTTGAAAACAAAGAGTATAAAAAATGGAAATACAGTCTTGATCGTAGTAATGAAGCTGAAGATTACACTATAGAATATTTGAAAAATAATTTCTGGATTTAAAAATGCTCTTTACCACCAACAATATAAACTACAGATGTGCCTAGAGTTCATTATGTGTATGATCCATATGAGCTGAAATCAAATCCATGGCAGTCAGGGATTGTTTTTTTCTAAATTTTGGAGACACTTGCACTTTTCCTTGCATTTGGGCTTTGTCTTTTTGGGCTTTCCTTTGAAAAGTGTAGCTTTTTCACTTCATTCTTTAGAAATGGGAGAGTTGTGGGATATCCTTTCTGTGTCCCATTTGTGCTCAGTATAAGCCAAAGTGATCCAATAGGTTGCCAAAGTTGCCAAGTAACCCTGTTAGTATCGCCAAAGCACACCATCTACTTGATGAAGACTCCGCATGCCCCTTGAACTCTTTCCTTGACTCTAAAACCCTGCCTTTCTGCAGAGCAGCAGCTATTGCTTTTCTTTATCTCTTGGTCAAATGTGAACACTCTAATTTATGGGTTGTAGTCCATACTGAAGGCTATATATAGTCTTTCATTAGCAACAGGGTTACAAGCCATTTTGACATTCAGGAACCAAGGTTATGTGATTGCCATATCATTGCTTAATGAGTGTACTTTCCTTCCTGATGGGTATTTTTCTTCATTTAGGGAAGCTTCTTGAATTATTTACTCAGCATATACATTGAATAAATACGATGCAAAGATACATTGTGATGCATACTTTTGATGATTTTAATTCATACAGCACCCCCTGCCTCGTAGTTTCATATGAATGCAATTTAGGACTCTGGAACTCTCATACTGCAAAGCTATGGTTCGTATTATCCACCTGTTTTAATACCGTTGCAGAGTCCATTAAACCCAAGCAAACATAGCTCTGTTATTTTCTGCTTTGGGCCAAGGTTTCATTCACGTCAGCAATCACAGCTCCGATTCTTCATGTTCTTTTAAGAATCCAACCTGAGTTTCTGACACCTCGCAGCCAATAAACGATTTTGGCCACTTTGGAGTGGACTTCAGTCCACTTGTGCTGACTTGTCTGTGAGGATGTCCTAGGAGCCCTCGTGGTGGAAGGGTTACCTTGGGGCTTCAAAATGCAAGCTCAGCAGTAGAAAAACAATAGCTGCTGCATCACTGCCTCTCGTGGTCGTGGGCGCTACCCAGTGCTGCTCCTGAGAGCCGCCGCTGGATTTGAACCGCCAAGCCTGCGGGCCACAGTGCCGCACTCAACCACTTACGCCACCGGGGCTCAGCCCCTAAAAAACTATTGTAATGATGAGAAGGAAAGAAAAAAAGCATTTCACTGACCCACGTGAATCATTGTTTATGCTACCACTCCCTAACTTTATAAATAATTCTATGATAAAAAGTGAAAAATGAGGCCTAGTGGTCGCCGGGAATGGGAGTCCGGTGGCTGCCGCCTTTGCTGTGTGAGCTTCTTGCGTGCGCGCAAAATCTCGCGTGTAAGTAAAAAATGTAAGGTAAGACTCCAGATTTGGCTTAATATTTTCAATAGCTTTATTGACACACAGTTTGCATATTTTATGATTGAATAGTACAATCGCTCAAACATATTATTGAAGATAGTACAACCAACATCACATCTGTTTCATTTGTCAAAATCTTAACAATATATCATGAGACTGTAAAAATCCATTAAGTATCACCTATTGCAGGTTTCTGTCTTACAGGTGGAAAAGCTGAAAGGGTATAAAAGGCAATGTATTTTGAGGCCCATATCCTGCTGATTATTGGTATAAGATAGTATTTATTATGTCAAATGTCATTTCATACATTTTCTCATAGGAATACGTCCTATACCCCCACAAGAATATTGTAAGTATATGAATAAATGTTTTTGTATTTACTGACATATTTTAAAGTAGATGTATATTTTATGATGTATATTTTAAAGTAGAAATTCTAGTGTAAAAATGATAAATATTGAGTTTTATAGTAGAGTACTTTGCCATCTAACAATGAAGAAGAAGATACATATTAGGGAAACTATCAGAAAAACATAAACTGTACTTTAAATGTGCAAAAATAAATTATAACCTATGATACTGTGCATTTTTCATGGTATGTCTTTTAGAAGCTAATTAGTAAATACATCCTATTATAGAAATTCAGTAAACATTTTCAAAACAAATATGTGTAAAAGTGTTAAATCAAAATAAATTCAGACCTGTTACTGCCAAATAAATTGTTTGCATAGTGACTGAGAACAAACATGCCCACTTATGTGGAGTTTGTTGTATCCCAGAAATTGCTGCAGAAAACTAGCAAATAGTGATTTTGTGTTGACCTTTGCCTTTAGGCATATTTATTTGAAGCATAATTCTGAAATATTGATGAATACTAATTCAAAACTTATCTATAATCAAACCAATTAATTTATTTCAAAAGTTACCTACTAATATGCATAATGATGCTTCCAGGTTGGTGCATAAATTCATAAAAAACTTACTGCCATCAATCAAGCCACTAATGCTTCAGAGTGATCCTGTAGAACAGAACAGAATGCCCTTTTCAACACTGCAATTCCTTATGGGAATAGAAAGCCCTGTCCTTCTTCCCGAAGAATAGCTCGTGACTTCTCATTGCTCGCTTTACAGATTACAGCATGAGAGGGACCCACCGACCTACCAGGGCACATTCGACCAGTGCAAAGCAATGCAAGTGCCAATGGGCTCTTCCTCAATGACATTTTGGTCTAATGGCAATAATGAAGCACCAATGCATAAACAAGGTAGGAAATATATAAGACTATAAATATAAAAATTATGAAGAGAAAACTAATAAAGGTATGAGAAAAGATGACTGTTCAGTTGGCAATATATGTGTATAGATAGATGATAGATAGATGATGCATATGACAGTTTTGAAAAAGTACAACACAGATAGCATAAATTAGGAATTATGTGTATAATTTTTCACTTTCTCAGAATGCAAAAAAGAGGGAAGAGAAAACAATACTCAAAAGATAGCCTGGCTTGAGATAATGAATAACTTAGAAGATAGATGTGATTTTAATAAAAAGGAAGTTAAAGGGACTAGTGGAATACTCAAACTGATGGTTTCTTAGGAGCCCTTGTGGTGTAGTGGTTGCACATTGAACTGCAACCTTCCTGGTGGACAGTTCAAAACTCCCAGCAATTCCACCAGAGAAACCCTGGGCTTCCTAAACTCAGAAACCCACCGGGACTTCTCTGTGAGTCAGCATTGACTCGCTCAAAAGCAGTGAGAAGATTGTTTGGCTAGCAATGTGCAAGATAAACAGTACAGCAGAGTGTTTTGTGTGCTAGCTTTCAAGGAAATAGAACAATTTTGAGAGGGGAATAGAGAGCTGTTATAAATCAGGGTATGACAAAGATAGCTAAAGTTTATTTGTTGTCTCATTCAGAAAGGGACTCTGAGATGGTTTAAAAATGTAAGGTCTTTTTGATCAGAACCAAACAGCAGAGATGAGGTTTTAAACAGAAAACGCTAGCTTAGAAGAAGTTATATAGCTTCTGTCTGGAGCTCTTAAAATGCCCACTCTGGCAAAAGGCTGCTTCAGTCTGAGAAGACTGGCTGAGCTGAGACTGCCATGCTAGTGTCCACATCTTGGCGCTCATCTGGTTGGACTGAATTTTACTCTGTCTGGTCACTGTGAGTTGAGAGGGATTAGACAAAAGTGAGTTTGGTTTGGGATTTCCAGACAACTGTGTCAATCTGACTAACCAGCCCACGTGCCTGTTAAAAACCATGGATTCTGCAGGTCCCCACAGCTGCACCCATCTGGCAACTTCACTCCCACCACTGACCCCGAGGGGTCCATCCACCCTGCGTTCCCTGCATTTCCAGCTTCCACCTCCACCAGTGCACCGACTCCAGTCCAGCTGGAGCTGCAGGGCAGAGTTGGGGCTGCGATGGTTGGGGGGAGGAAACCTTCAGGAAATAGAGGATGGTTTTATGCTTCATTGCTACCTCACTGGCCCACCTCTCCCCCGTGACTCCCCTGTAAGGGGGTGTCCAATTGCCCACAATTGGGCCCTGGGTCCCACCTTGCTCTCCCCCTCATTCTTACTGATTTAATCCTTGTTCTTTGATGTTTGATGTCTGCTCCCTTTGACCTCACGAGATCACACAGCTTGGTGTGCTTCTTCCATGTGGACTTTGCTGTTTCTGCGCTGGATGGGCACTTGTTCACCTTCCAGCCTTTAAGACTCCAACTACTGTATCTTTTGGTGGCTGTACCCCGTCAGTTTCCTCTGCTCTGTCTACCTCTGCACCCTTTTGTCCTCAGCGATCATGTCAGGAGAGTGGGGACTTAATGACATGTTTTTTGTTCTTTGATGCCTGATAGCCTGGTTCCCTGTCTCCTATTTGGAGGACAGAAGTAGGGAGGAGTGGGAGGGGGGAAATATCGGGCAGTGTAAGATATGACAAAACAGTAATGATTGCAGAGTGGTGAGGATTGGGGGGAAGGGGGAATTGGCTGGAGGGGAGAGGCTGGAGGGTGCTCATATCAAGTGGAGCGGCAGATGTTGGGAGAATGTCTATGAGGACGGGCAGGTGGGGGTACTTGGCACAGTGTGTGTAATTATGTATTGAACTATGTATGATGGAAAGCAATGCATGAGCGCCCAAAAAATGGTAAATTAAGAAAAATAAATTAAAAAAAGAAAATATAGTCCTATAGGCCATGCAGAAATAATTTTTGATTGATCCGGTTTGATATTGCTCTTATTGCTTCTATTGCAATTTTATTTTTATTCTTATAACAGTAAAATATATAAATATTATACATGTTATGATTAATGCCCATATATTTATTAAAATATGTATGAAGGCCATGTATAAAGAAAAAAAACCACGAATTCAACTCAATTGACTAGATCTGTAGCAAAAGCATTCTCCAAGAGAAGTCTGCCCACATTTCTGATCCATAAAGTCATGACATGTAATAAAATAGTTAATATTTATAAAACATTTTATAGGAAGCTCATATAATTCTTATCACAATCTATACATAAGTCCATTGTATGCCAAGCGCATTTGTACATCTGTTGTCCTCATCATTCTCAAAACATGTGCTTTCCACTTAAGTCCTTGACCTTGGCTCCTTCTTTTCCCTTCTCTCCCAACCCACCCTCACTAAGGAGCCCTTGAAAATTTATAAATTATTCTTTTATCATATGTTACACTGTTCCATGTCTCCTTTCACCCTTCCTGTTTTCTGTTCCCCAGGGATTAGGTTATATGTAGATCATTATAGACAGTCCCCTCTTTTTGCCTCACCTTCCCTTCACCCTCCCAGTATCACCCCTCTCTCCACTGGTCCTAAAGGAATCCTCTGTGCTGGATTCCTTGGGTTTCCAGTTGCTATCTGGACCAGTGCATATCCTCTGGTCTAGCTGGATTTGTCAGGTAGAATTGGGATCATGATAGTGGGGAGGGGGATTAGCTCTTAGATCATTAGGTCTTAGGCTCAAGTATAATGTCATACATGGATACAACCTAAGAAGATGCGGCAGAGATTTAGTATCTGCTGCCTCTGGGAGCAATTCACACATTGCCATGAGGAGGACTTTACTAAACTTAAGCTGGCCACAGTTGCTTGCTCTCTCTCATTAAGAGACGGAGTCTAATTTCCTTCCTTTCACATTGTAATCTACTAACAAGCAGAAAATAGTGGAAATCACACTGCACAAAAGTCAAGACTAGATTGTGAGAAGTCTTTACAGTTTCCTTCCAGTCTCTTGGAATAGTCATTCTTTGAACAAACAGATTTGGTTTAACAATCTAACTATTCTGAGACTATTGTAGGAGAAACCACGTGAAGGTATCATGTTCCACTTTCCTCTGTGAAACTAACCTATGAGCCCTTTTACTGAGAGTATAGGCATGTGAAGAAATGTTTAGGGCTATCTCTACTAACATTTCTACCTAAGACATATCACCAAATATTCTTAGTCAATGGCCTATTGGAGCAGAGACTCTACATAGCTGAGTCTTTCCCAGCTTTCAGCATAAGAAGCTGTGGAGGAGGAGAAAAAAAAGATAAGGGGAAGGAGAAAATGAAGCAGGGAAGAAAGTGAAGAAGGAGGAAAAGGAGACAGAAGAAGAGACCAAGTCAACAACCCATGAGAGGAAATAGTTGCATTTTTTTTTAATTTTAATAAGATTTTGGTTAATTCTCTCTCTCTCTCTCTGACACACACACACACACACACACACACACACCAGAAAGACAAGCACACACAAAATCCATACTTTAAATGGCAATGTTTGAAGCATGGTACAAGAGAATAAAGTTATCAGTTGAAAGTCAAACAGGAAGAGTGGAAGAATTTTTTAAGAAATACTTTCCTATTTTGGTAACTAGATTACATGACAAAATTCATAATGTGAATTGAATTGCACTATTTTGAGTAGAATAATATATAGTATTGCATCAATTTCTGCAGGAATTTCTCTTCACCAACATTTTTGTACCAGTTATCATATCAGGTAGTTCAAAAGATTATTATTTCAAAGTACTTTTTCTATGAAAGCAGCTTGAAATAAGCTGAAGAATAAATGTTAATTAGATTACTACAGAAATAATAGAATTTAAAATATTCAGTGATATAAGAAGCATTTCAATTAGAAAAGTAAAGCCTCTGATGAATATCCCTGGAAAAGAAAAAAAGAAAGATTTAATCTTATAACTATCCTTTATAAAATAATTTCAGACAAGATGGCCTCTAGTTGTTGTATTAGAAAGAATTAGGCTGAGAAACATAAATAGCATCTTTCCTTACCAATAAGAAATGATTTAAAGAAGTCATATGTTACACATCCATCTTTGATTCAAGGTAATGGATAATATATTATATTGAAGGAAGAACTATTTAAACGTCCAAACCTCTTTTGCTATCTTACAATATGTTACAGTGATGTCAAAGCAAAGATTGGGTTTATGTTGGAATATTAAAATCTTATATGGCTCTATTACATTTGTCAAAGTCATATATTAACCTGATAGTTATTTTTCATTGCTGTTTCTAATGCGGCTTAATGTATCTTAATTATGAGCAAGTTATACATTAATAAGTTTATGAAGACCTTTCTTTAAATATTATCCATGTCTTTTTGATAAAATTATGTTTGAAGAAGTCAAGTTACAATAGTCAATAATAGGTACAATTAAATTAACAGTGAATGCTAGCAACTGTCCTATTTTCAACAATAAGGAAGTAATACAGTCTCATTTTGCTGAATTGAGGGAAAATACTTATTAAGACAAGTATGTGTTAAGTTAATAATCAAATAACCCATAGTAACTGACTTCCCAAATTTGGTTTTATCATGAAAAATTAAAAGCATCATCAGAGTGCTTAAAAATCTTCTATCTAAATAGAAATAAGTATACACATTTTATGCAATAATATTCCTAAAGAGATGTATACACATAAAATTCTAAAGGTGTATGTGACTGTAGAAAATTTGAATTCCTTTTAAGTGTGAGAGATATTTTGAAGTCAATACTTAGGTTGAATAGAGTGTAAAATAAAAGTCATTGTTAAACTTCTCTCACATCATTCACAAAATACATATGACTTTGTGTAAACACTAGTGCTTCTGCATGCAGAAATATTTGGAACACATTGACAGAATGATAGATAGCATGTAGGACATTCTGGTGATTCAGTAGTCTTTGTTGTGAGCTACATATGAAATCCACAGCAATAGAGAATAGATAATCATTCTAAATTCCATGCTGGCCTGTAGCATTCCCAATATTTAGTTTTAATATTCAGTACTCTTAAAATGGACAATAATAAATAATTTAATTTGTTTTCATAAAAATTAAACAAAAAGAGTGATGGTTCATTTTAGTGTAGCTTAGAAAATTTTGGGAAAATGTGCATTTGTATGTGGTACAACTCATTATAGATTTAGATGACAGATGTATAGCTACAAGCATAAATATAGATATCTCTTTAATGTAAGCAGAGACTCTACTGACAATAACCACAGATATGCATTTGTGGAGATGTAAATATTAATTTAGATAGATATACTAACTATAGTCACACACATGGGTTATCCAGGCTTAGAGTCAAGTATAAATGATTTCTATTCAAATGTGAGCCGCTTTTTTTTCTTTTGAAGGATGAGTAGGTTTTTCTGTCCAAACTGAGAAATAGGCAGTTTTCATAAGCAGAATATGTGAAGACATTGAGGCATGGGAAAAAAAAAACAATATTGCCAAAGTACAGCGAGAGTGTTTGGGGCACAGGTGTGAGCAGAAACTGCCAAAGATGAGAGCAGAGAGCTAATCATGAAGCAGATTATAAAGGGGCTGGTATGCCAAGCTAAGTAGTTTGAATTTGGTCCTGGGGGTAATAGACCCATTCATCAAACAAAACTCATCAAATAAAATTAAAACCAGCAGCCAAAAATACTCCAGGAACTGACTACTAATGCGGTTAATTTTCTCCATTTAATAATTAGTTTTTAGAAGATAAGGTGGTGTTAATAGGTAAACATGCCTGGTCTTATGCTTTTACCTTACAGAGAAAAACTAAAACAATGGTATATGATCAATAATGACGTTGATTCCAGTAATTACTATTTACAAAGAGGTGGTAGAAGGCAAGTATTATAATAACCCAAGGAAGGGGAAATAATATCCAAATGAGGATCTTCACTTACAGGTAACTAAAATGTTTAAGGGGGCTATGTATCACTCTCTCAGCCCTGAAGCATAAGAGATTCTCTCCTGAGTCTTCTTCACCAATGGCTTCCGAACCTGGACAGTTTATTGTTGGTCTAGCTAACAGATAATTATTTAAATTTGTGGAAGTCTGCAGGTAATAACAAATAACATTCTTCCTGTAAAACTAGTCTAGACCTTCAAATACATCCAAAATTGAGGTATGTGTTTCTCAATTATATTGTGGAGCAAATCTTGTAACAACATGTATTCATTTTGCTTGTGTAGCAATGAAAATTCAAATTTACAACTAAGATGGTCAGAAATTTGAACCTAGACTTTGTGACTGATTACTGCAAATAAGGGTTTGAGTGGAGAATGGCAATTTTTATTACTTTATTTTGCTGATTATGGTAAAGAGATCAATACTTACCATTTAATATTCCTAAAAATGTAAATAAAATTATACAGTTATATATGTACAAAGCTGGTCAAAACAGAGAATATATCATGTATTTGAACTGCAAGTGTTAAAACTAAAAAGTCATACTTGTGAAATAAAAATAAATTTTATATATACCTTTCTTTAATTCTGATCTATTGTCTATAAAATATAAATATATTTCAACTTTGTTGGAAGTTCTTTATACACTTGGTGAATTTTTTTGTAAAGCCTACTGAAAAAATCCAAAGATGAATTAGAACTTCACAAAGTAAGCCTTGGATAACAGACATTAGTGCTTTAAGATATTATTACATAAAGCAGACAGACCTGAAGACGTGTGGAACTGAAAGCATTATTGAAGAGGTCATCTCAAACACATACACACACAATCACACACACATTCCTTTTCACTTTATGTCACATTGTTAAAAAAAAAACTATCACACAAAGAAAATCCATGACCAAGTAGGTAAAAAACAGTAAAGTTTTAAAGAGCTGCAGCACTGCTGGGAAAGTAAGGCACATTCTGTATTGTAATTCTTATGCTTATACAAGGTACGGTTGTCAGAGCAAAATAGAACTGAGTAGATTTGATCTTGTCATGAGTAACTACCTTCCCAAAGCAAAATCTTCACCCATGTGTAGTGAATTACAATGCCCCAGGGCACAGCTTCTTCTTGGGCATTGACTGGAACCCCTAAAGAAAAATCACTGTATGGTAGTGAATTATGTATTCCCACACATGCTGTTTTCATAGGGTCAGTGTAACGAGACAAGTGTTAAAAAAATGAAATATGGCTTTAAAAATAAATTGATCCTACTGTTTATATTTGCTTTATGTAAGCATATATTTGATCCATTTGAAAGAAAAATAGGAGTGTTATTCTTCTACCACCTGTAATGTGTTAAAAGAAAAAATGATTTAATCAGATATTTGCATTAATATCAGTCAATATTATAGGATCCTATAATTTGTCAATCCTAGAAATAGTGCGTGCATTAGTAGAAATACTTTGAATCATTCATGAATATTTATTTTGTATAATTGTATTAACATTTCTTCTTTTTTCAGTAATTTCAGAATTAACACAGCCAAGAGTGCACAAAGGATGGTGAATGTTGCAAGTATTAAACATTATTATGACAGCCTACTATAAAAAGGAATGTCTCCTATTTGCTGTAAGGAGAAAGTAAACATGATTTTGCAACCACATCTTGCTGATCAAAAAAGTACATATGCAATGTATTACAATTGCAAATATTATAAATGAATAGGTCAGACTTATGAAATAACACAATATAAAAATCAAATTTATACCTAACCTTCTTGTATTCTGACTTATTAGTGTCCATAAAATTTAACTACACTTCACTCTTATAAGAAGTTCTGGATATGCTTGGTGAATTTTTGCTATAGCTCATACAGTAGCACATTATTCCTATTCTTACTGTCAACATCGCTTTAGGCTATTTGATCATAGTAATTGCCCCCTGGAATTTATCTAGATTCTAGATTAAATTCTTCAAACTCTGTCCATTATGTACTCTAAGGGGGAACAATATCAAAATTTTCCCTGGATCATCTGCATATCATTAATATGATATGCTGGTCTGCCGGGTTCTTTATGTAAAGAATTCTTATAAATAAATTCCTATACATATTTTATTTCATTCTTTGATTTTTATGCCAATTTTCACATTTTTCTAACCATCTTCTCATCAATGAAAGAAAAAGAACCAATAAAACTGAGTAACTTAAAGTTTATCATTGATAAGGAATATAGACATCTATAGTCCTATCTGAAATGTAGTCCTATCTGAGAAAAATAACTCTCATTTTTTTCACTGGAAATATGATGGGCTTATTCACATATTAATTCAACTTAAAATGTTAAAATTCATTGCAGTAAATATTTATTTTTAATTTGCTTTGTAACTATACATTGGATAGCCTTTGTGGAACTTGCAGGAAAAATAAGTCATAATAAATTCCTTAAGATATTTCTGGTTTAAAGCAGAAAGTCATAAGTTTATTTATTTTTACTAATCTTTATGGAAAATATTTAGATATATACCCTACAAGATAGTCTTTAGTATATATACACAAACAGTTCTATAGTAATATTATTACTAATTAAAACCAAAGACCCACCCACTATCATCAAGTCAATTCTGAATCATAGAAACTCTTTATAGGGTTTCTGAGGGTGTAAATCTTTTCTGAAGCTGGATAGATACCCTTATCTTTCTCCCACACAACAGGTAGTGTGTTTGAACCACCAACCTTGTCATTAACAGTGCAATGCTTACCCTTAGGTATCACTAGGCTTCCTTATTATTGTTACTAATAATATAGTACATAGTAAAAAATTATTAGCACTTAACTTTAGCATTTTAAAATAGTCATTGAGTAAATGAATTACAAATGAATATTAAAATATTTTATTTCATTCATCTATCTTATACACATAAAATATTTCTACATTTTAAAATTTAATTTTAATATAGCTTTTATTGGGGGATCTTACATTTAATACATCATTCGTATCAAGCATATTTGTACACGTTGCCACATTCATCTACATATCTACTTGAACCTCTCAAGCATAAGCTCCTCTTCCACTCTTTCCTCTAGTTCTTTATCTTTTTAATTCCAACTCCCCATATTTCCTCTTCCCTCTTATCCTCCCCCAGGAACTTGCAATAATTTACAAATTGTTATTACCTCTTCATATCTTACACTGTCTAATGTGTCACTTCACTCATTCCCCCCCCCCCATTGTCTGCACCCCAGAGAGGAGGTCACATGCAGAGCCGAGAAATTTGTTCCCCACTTCTACTCCACCGTCCCTCCACCCACCCAGTGTCACTACTCCTCACTAGTCTCAAGGGATTATCTGTCCTAAATTTCCACGTTTTCAACTCCAATGTGCATCTTTCGGTCCAGTCAAATCTGTCTGGCAGAATTGGGATAATGATAGTTGGTGGGAGGAAGCATTTGAGAACATTTCATTGCTACTACACTGCACCTAGACTGGCTCATCTCCTCACTACAACCCCTCTGTAAGAGGATGTCTCTTCACTTATTGATGGGCTTTGGGTCCCCAATCTGAGCTCCCTTTCTTTTATAATGATATATGTTTTAGGTCTTTGATGCTTGATACCGGATCCGTTTGACACCTCATGGTTAAACAGGCTGTTGTGCTTCTTCCATATGGGCTTGCTTCTTACCTAGATGGCCACTTATTCAACTTCAAGTCTTTAAAACCACAGATGCACATCTTTTGATAGCCGGGCACCATCAGATTTCTTCAAAGTTGCTTACGCACATATTACTGGCCTGTCTCCTCCCCATGACTCCCCTGTGAGAGGATGTCCAATTACCCACAGGTGGACCTTGGGTCCCCATTCTGCTCTCCCCCCATTAATAGTGATGTGATTCTTGTTCTTTGATGCTTGATATCTGCTTTCTTCAACCCCCTATGATCACACATTCTAGTGTGTTTCTTCCATGTTTGCTGTTTCTGGGCTAGATGACCATCCATTCACCCTAAAGTCTTCATGATCCCAGGTACTTTATCATTTGGTAGCTGGGTGCTATTGGATTTCTCCTCTGTCTGTGTCTGCTCCCTTCTGTCTTCACCGAGGGTGGGCACACAATAATATCATTTTTGTTCTTTGATGCCTGATATCTGATTCTTTCCACATCTCGTGGTTGCACAGGCTTGTGTGCACTTTCTATGGTGGGCTTTCTTGTTCTTGGGCCATAGAACCATTTGTTCATCCTCAAACTTTTAAGTCCGGCTATCTTTACCACTCTTGCTCAATCCCCACATTTCCTCAGTGATCATGTCATGAGAGATAGCTTACAGTGCTACGATTTTTTCCTGCTTGATGCCTGAGACCTGGTCCTTTTGACACCTCGTGGTCACTTCTTCCATGTGGGCTTGGATACCTCTCCACTACATGGCCATTTGTTTATCTTCAGGCTTTGAGACCCCAGACTCTATATCCTTTGGTAGCTGGGCACCATGGGTTTTCTATACCACATTTGCTTATGATCCTATTTGACTTCGGTGATTGCATTGAACCAGTGAGCATTCTGAAATGCCAGATTAGTAGAACAAAGTGATCTTGTCTTGTGGGAGAGTGCCTGGGTAGGGGTCTAAGGAACAGCTTCTATCTTACCACTAAACATACAAATACATGTATCCAGATTTATTCTCTCCTTATAATATATGCTTATATTTACATATGTACAAATTTGTGTTTAGATCTCTGCAAGTGCCTTTGCCTTCTAGTTCCTTCCTCTATTTCCTTCTGCTTTCCTCCTGTCCCACTGTCATGCTCGGCCTTCGTTTGGGTTTCAGTACTTCCTCTCTATTACATTACCCTTACTTTGGCCCTACTGGGCCTCCCACACTCTTCCTGCCACTGACTACCCACCACCCATATTGCCCTCCATCTCAGAGTCTGTCCAGGCCCTCCTTCCTTTCCTCTTTCACCCGCATCCCCCCAGGAACCATCGGCCCAATCTTTCTCTCGTGCCAACTGTTCAACTAGTCATGCTCCTTTCTTGATTAGGTCCATTTTGGGGGCTCAGACCACATTTTTTCCCCACCATATGACCCCAAAATATCCTCTGTCACTGTCTGTTTCTGTAGGGAGACCGTATGACAGGTCCTGTTGTTTGTTGCCCTGTCCCCTGTGGTGTAGGTGCCTGCAAGGGCATAGTCTTCTAGTAGTCATGGGCAGATTGAGGATGAGGTCTTAAAGTCTTGTCTTATACCAAGGCACACATCAGCTAAGCACACATGGAAGAAACACACAAGCCTATGAGATCCAAGGATTGTAACTAATAAAACCTAAACCCAAAGCAGAGACTGGGACTAGAGCTTACATTGCACACACTTGATTTGCAGAAGTTTATGGATTACAGTGAAACCCAAAATACATTTGCAGTGTCCATATATGCATTAAGCCTCTGGTAAATTCCTTATAACTGTACTTGAGGGGTGTGAATGTCATTGTTACCAGAGAGAAAGCATTATGAAGCATACAATACGGTATATGTAGTTAGCTTAAAATGTACTATCTTATCAGTTAATCTCCCTTTTGACCAACTTTGAGGTTATAGCAGTTAAAAAAGTGGTGGAGTAGAAAAAGGGGGAACAAATTTCCCAGATCTACCTGTGACCTCCTCTCTGAGGTGGGGGGGCGGGGGGTAAATGAAGTGACACATTAGACAGTGTGTCAGTCTGGGTAGACTAGAGGAACAAATTTCATAGACACGCATATAGATCTAAGGAAAGGGTTTATGTCCAAGAGGAACAGGACATTGAGCCCAGTCCAGTTCAAAGTCATAAGTCCGATATTAACCCATGTGCCCGAAATCAGTCTATAAAGTCTGCTTCTGACTCGTGAAGTCACAGTTCCAGTTCAAAGTCATAAGTCCGATATTAACCCATTTGCCCGAAATCAGTCTATAAAGTCTCTTTCCGACTCAAGAAGTCACAGGTCAGTGGGTACCGAATCCCGGCGCTTGTCTTGTCCGTGGTTAATCGCCTCTGAGACTAACTCCCAACAACTGGGGAAGATAGTTTCTCATCTTCACGAGGGAAATATCCCGATATTTCCCAGAAGTCTCAAGAGAAAGCCATGGCCACATAGAGGCCTCATTGGCTCCTCAATGTCTATCTCCAGATTAACAGGCAAGACTCCACCCCTACATTTCAACCATAAAATTAACATAAGCACATGACTGCCACAGACAGTGTAAGATATGAAGAAGTAATAACAATTTGTAAGTTATTGGAAGTTCATGGGGAAGGAGAAGGGGGAAGGGGAAGTATGGGGAGTTGGAATTAAAATAAAGAACTAGAGGAAAGAGGGGAAGAGGAGCTTATGCTGGAGGGGTTCAAGTGGATAAAGTAGATGAAGGTGGCAACATGTGTACAAATATGCTTAATACGAATGATGTATTAAATGTTGCAAGAGCCCCTAATAAAACATATCTTAAAAAAAAAGAAGTAATGGGGTGGGGGAGTTGGACATTGGAGAGGGAAAAGTCTCCTGGATCAAGTCTCCTGTGATCACGCATAGAGCATTAGAATGTGGTGGGTTGCTGCAGGTCTGGTGAGGTTAACTTTTAAAGCCTTATCATTTGCTCTCCCTTTTGACCCATTTTAATTTTTTTCTGATTTTTAATACTTGCTATTTTGATTTCAATTGATGTTTCATCTGTTTTACTTTGTTAATGTTTACTTGTTGTTGTTGGGTATGGTGGTGATTTTTTGCTAGTTTTTTTTTGTTAATGTTTCCTGTATGTGAAATCCTGCAAGGGTAAATCTAAAGAGACAATTCTGGATGAGATTCTTTTGGGGGGCATGGCAGGGAGGAGTTTTGGGAACACGGTGAGCTCATAATAACAATGAGTACAAGAGAGAATGAAATGTACTAAAAATGGCTACGGTGTTTATTGAACAACTCTTTTTAATAGGATAGAACTATCAAATTGTATCATTGTAAATTATTTGTCCATACAAGTTCTTAAAAACTAAAATGGTGATTTGTAAAAGTAATTCTGGATTTTAAATTTAGTTTTATTCCCCAAACGATGAGTCCTCAATAGTTTTAAAATAAAAGAAATTATTTTAAAAAAGTAAGTGGATCTTCATGGAAAGAATACTCATATTGTTTAACAAGGACTCTCACATTTCCAGACTCATCTATATAAAGGATTTGTAATAGCCAGCCAAGGTGATAGCAATTAGTTTTTCTGTCAAGCTACACAGAAGATTTTGTATACACAAATGTTCAACAAGGTTAAAAAGCCAATTGATTCTTTCATTCAGTGATTTTTGTAAAGGTTAATAAATTCCATTTCCCATTTTATTTTAAATGTGCCAAGTGGTAATGGCTTACAGATGCCAGGCTTGTATCATTTTAGGCACTGACTGCTCACAATGATGGTAACATTTACAAGCATTTTTTTTTCTCAAAATGTTTTCTTCTAAAATCTTTAGTTGTTGTTTGATTTAAAAATTGTTTTCTCATTCACTTGCAAAGCTGCTTCTAGCTTGAAAGAGTAAATTTGGTGTTTTATAGTTATATGTTGTCTTACATATTATGGACTGCTTCACGGATGAGGTAGAAAATGTACACTCTTGCCCTTTACTGAAAAGCAAATGTTTTCATAGATTTAGATAACATTTATATTGAATTGTTCACTTTTAATATGATATTAGAATTACATAATAATAGCTGCAAAACTAGCACCAATCTTGTTAGCAGGATAATTCCTGGTGACCTCCTTTGTTACAGAGTGGAACTAGTGCATAGTAATAGAACAAAACTAAAACCTAAAGCCTAAAATTCACTGCCATGAATTCCGATGCATAGATACCACAGAAGGCAGGGAGGAACTGGTCCTGTAAATTTCTAGTATCATATGTCTTTGTGGGAATAGAAAATCTTCTCTTTCTCCCATGGAGTGGCTGGTGGTTTTGAACTGGTAAAGTTGCCATTAGCAGCTGAGGCTATAACTCTCTGTGGCCATGGTTGGCAAATAGTGGCTCATGAACCTTATGTGACTCTCTTTAAGTGTGAGCTGTGGCTCAAAAGTAACCTTGAACCCATTTGAAGTTTATTTATTATTTCAGATCATGGTGATTTCTTTCATTTGAAGAAAGATATTGAAGGCTCTTGTGTAATTTTAAAGTTGTTAAGGGGGACAAGATTGGCTCTTCAGTCTCAAGAGTCTGCCAACCCCTGCACTAGGCTAACCAGGACTTGAGCTTCTTATTTCAAGACATGCAGGCTGCAGGGGTGAGATGGTGATGAAAGCCCAAGAAATTCCATTGTTTGAAAACTGCCTTGCGAGATGCTGACCTTCTGCTACAAGAAATCACACATTTCCGCCAGAAGAACACGCAGCATAAGACCACCAAATGTATCAGACGTATAAGAAGTAACAAAGGCCACTTGGCATCACGGGAATTTTCAAACTTTGCTTACCACAGTGTATAAAACCTGGACCCCAGAGTTGGTCAAGTCAGAGAGCTAGGACCCAGGAGACATCAACTCTTACTCTCTCCTCCTGGTGCCCTGTGTGAGCACACTGATGAAGGCATTGACTGAAATGGACTGGGACTTTTAATGCTTGTTGAACTAACCTTTAGGATGATATACTTGCTTGCTGCATTATACTTTACTTCTACTTAACCCCTAAGACTTGAAATTGTTTGATGTGTGATGTTTTTAATGAGTGTTCATAGCAAATAGACTGAACATTCAAACATGTCATTGAGCATTCTCAAATCATTGCTCATGATGCTTATGACAGTGGGACTGGGACAATAATTAATCTATAAAAAAACAAACCCCCCCCCAAGAAAAAAAACCCAAAGCCCCAAAGCAAAATAAAGTTCTGAATAAGAAAAGATAGCGTTGCATCTATCTATCTATCTATCTATCTATCTATCTATCTATCTATCTATCTATCTATCTATCATCATCATCATCATATATCATCTATCTATCTATCTATCTATCATCTATCAATCATCATCATCTATCTGTCATCTATCATCTAATCTAGCTCCACCTCTATCTCTATCATCTACCTATCTATCTAATCTATCTATCTATCTATCTATCTATCTATCTATCTATCTATCTATCATCTATCAATCATCATCGTCTATCTGTCATCTATCATCTAATCTAGCTCCACCTCTATCTCTATCATCTACCTATCTATCTAATCTATCTATCTATCTATCTATCTATCTATCTATCTAACTAGCTAGCTATCTAATCATCCATCTATGTGAAGGACACAGCTTCAGAAGGATTTGGATTTGGCAGAAGGCTCATTAATATTCTACAATATACAGATGATACAACCTTGTCTGAAAGAAGAAAAGACTGGAAATCCTAATGAAAATCAAGGACTGCAGTCTTCAGTATGGATTACAATTAAATGTCAAGAAACAGAGATTCTTATAATTGAACCAATAGTCAGCTGCATGATAAACACACAAGATTGACTTCTCATGGATTTGATTTTATTTGGATCTTTAATAAAACATCACGGAAGCTGCTGACATTTTCTTTGTGTAAACCTGCTGCATAAGATCCCTTTAAAGGGCCTGAGCCCCGCTGGCGTAGTGGTTGAGTGCAGCACTGCAGCCCATGAGCTTGACGGTTCAAATCCAGTGGTGGCTCTTCAGGAGCAAAGCTCCCTTGACCACCAGAAGGCAGTGATGCCCCCCCCCCAAAAAAAAAGACCTCTTTAAAACGTTAAAGAGCAAAGGTGTCCCTTTGAAGACTAATGAGCTGATGATCTGAACTGATGATCCAAGCTGTGCTATCTTCCATTGCTCAGACACATGGGAACACTGGGTAAGGGTAAGGAAGACCATGGAAGGGTTGATGTGTTTGAACGATAGTGTTTTTGAATAGTATTGAAATGCCATGAACTTCTATATGCATATAGATGGCCAGATATGTCTTTCATATTTAAACATGTTTATCAAGATGGATCAGTCCTTGGGAAAAGGCATCATGCTTGACACAGTAGAAGTTCAGAGAAAAAGAGGGAGTTCCCTCTCCCTTCCCAAGTAGAAACTTGATCCAATGACAGCAGCAATGGGTTTAAAACTGCCAGTTGTGAGAATAGTGGTAGCTCAGGCCATGTTGCATTCTGTTTACGGGGGGTCCCTCGCAGGTAGAGCCATCTATATGGCTCCAATAATATATATAAAGCTATGCAATATTTTATTACATTTGAAGGTGGCAGACTCAATGCTTTTTTTCGGTAAAGTTAACTCACTTTATATTACTTTAAAACTCTTTTTGTGCTTTACACAAATAGTTACACAGAAGATTATTTTCTTCATTTCATTGTTTCTACCTAAATTGTTTCGTTATATTGGTTATAATTCCCCTAATGTGTTCTTCTTAACTCTCTGTCTACCTTGGATTCCATGTTCCATTTATATGTTTCCCTGCTTCTTCCTGTCTTCTCATTTATATCTCAAACTGACTTTTAGGAAAAAGCTGGGATTTCCTCTGAGTTCATCACTTAATTACTGGTTAAAATCTCATAAAATCTATATAACAACTTTTGTTAAAAAATAAGTAAACAATGTCATGAAAGTTCAGGGCAACTTTTTTGTTATTGGCTTAGACTTTAATTTTTTTCTCTCTATGAGTAAAGATTTCAGAGTTGGCAGAATTTCTACACAGTAAATGTCAAAGATGAGAAAATACATATTCTTCTTTTGAATTTTGGCCAAAAGTATCAAAGGAGCAACAGCTTCCTTTTTTTTATTTATTGATATGATTCTAAGGATTTTGTTTTAAAATGTCACATAAAGGTGGAGTGACAGATAAAGCATGTAATTAATATTTATAGATCTCTCTGTTGAACAAAAAAAGATTGCTTGTTATTTTCAATATATTTGATGAACTCAATAGAATTCTCACTGGAGACCATATCCTGGACAATAAAACAGACCTGCACATACCAAACAATTTAGAAATCACACAATATATATCCTCACAAGCACACACAGAAATTATAACTATTGATGTTATTTAGTAATTCCCACATGTTTGATAATTACATAGCACAGATATAGATTGTCTGAAATAAAAATTACCACTTTAATCATAAACCATTTTTAAAATTGAAATGCAAACACAATAAAAGACAAACAAAAAGAATAATGAGGTTTAATGAAACAATTTAGAAATTTCTTTTGTGTGTTTAAAATTCACAAATGTTTAATGAAATGCAGGAAAGAAAATCAGATCTGTCAGTCTTGGTGAAAGATATTACAAACAAGCAAAGGAAGGCTGAAAGAAGCTGCTAGGTTGGATTAGAATCAGAGGTATAAATACGAGCATACAATTTTTTATAGACAGATAGGTAGATACATGATAGATAGATAAAGGAGAAAAATGACATCCTAGAAGCAATGATGGCATGGTGGTTATAGGTTGGACTGCTAACTGTATGGTCATCAGTTCAAGTCCAAGAACTGCTCTAGGAGAGAAAGATGGACCTTCTACTCATCAAAGGAATCACAGTCCCATAAACCCACAGGGGAAGTACTCTGTCCTATGTTTTATTTTTTATTTATTTTTTATTTTTTGTTTTTTTGGGGCATCACTGCCCTCTGATGGTCATGGGAGCTACCCAGCGCTGCTCCTGAGAGCGGCCGCTGGATTTGAATCACCAAGCCCACGGGCCGCAGTCCCGCACTCAACCACTTAATGCCACCCGGGCTCAGCCTGCCCTGTGTTTTAAACGTTAGCATTAACTCAATAACAGTGGGTTTGGGTTGGTGAATGGGCATACCTAGTGCTAAGATCTTGATTTCTGAACACCGTTCTGCAATAAAACTAAAACCCCCAAACAAAAACAAGACCGGTATGTCTCAGGGCCTTAAAAGGAAACAATCCAAGATTATCCTCAAGACCATCTAGTAGAATACCCTACAAGAATTGGGGAATTGCTGAAAGAGCACGGGGGCAGCAGACATGCCTTCCTATTACAAACTAAAATAATTCAGAGAAAAATAAACAAATGGTTTTATTATGTACTGTACTATAACAAAATGCATGAATCAATATAGATTGAATATATGAATATATATATATATATATATATATATATATATATATATATATCACCAGTATTGGCTCATGCACATGATTTATAAAATATTTGAATTAGGAAAAAAACACTCACAATTAGATACTGTAGTTGCTGGGTGCATATTGTCTTTAGTAATAATGTATGACATGTTTTACTGCAGCAAGCATTTTTTTCTTATTCTCAGATGTTCAGAGATCGGATTTAGATAAATATTGATAGTTAAAGGTAGTAATAATAAAAACTAAAAAAAATATGTATTTTACTGGTATCACAATGTGCTTATAATGGTCTTTCAAACAAACTCCATAATAAATTGCACATGGCTTGTTCTGATATAAATATTATAAATTAATGAACCAGTGAGAAGAAATTGTTCCTTATAAAGTTATTGTCATTTATAAGTCTGTAATGGACTAGGGGAGCAGGAAAAGTCACTGATGGAATCCTGCAGTTATAATTGTTGTAGGCTAGATCCTCCAATTCACACTGAAATTAGCACACAAATATTTGAAGGCAATTTAGATAACTGCAAAGCTTTCGTATTGTGCCACTACAGCCCCTAAGCCTCATCTCACTGTCATCTGGTTGCTTCTGATTTAGAGAAACCCTCTGTAGGATTTCCAAGGGGATAATATTTACTGAAGCTGACAGATTCATCCTTCTCCCTCAGAGAAGATGGTGAGTTTGAACTGCTGACCTTGTGATTAGCAATCAAAACTGACCATGTAGCATCACCAGGGATGATTAAAATGATTAACAAGATGCAACTCTGCATGCATCATGTTGACATGGACTCATAGTTTCCATATTGAAGATTTCCAAATCTGTGTGAATCTTTCTGGAATCAAGAAGCTTCATCTTTCTCTGGAGAAATGACTTTCAGTTTGGTACTGTTGAACTGTGGTTAAGAGTCCAATGTTTACGTGACATTGCTACAAGAGTACCTCTGATTAGTGCTGCCTAAAAGTGTAAATATCATGAAAGAAAAGAAACACCTTAGGAATATCACAGCAGGACGCTAAGAAGATGGAGGCAGTAAATGGAATGTGGTATGTGAACTGATGGCTAAAATATACGGAGAGCTCAGTGGAACGATGGTGAAAAAATTCGGTAAATTAATAGAATTGCACCAATGACACTGGTAATTTCTTAATTGTAAAAATTGCATTGTGGTAATGATAGATGCTATTTTCAAAAGAGAATGAGTAAAAAGTATGAGGTCCATTTGTCTTTAAATAGTACCAGAAATATTGCTAGTTAGAATCTACCACATGGGGCTGCAGTAAAAAAATACCTAGTCATCTGCTTGAGGAAGAATTTCAATGAAGGACCTCATCCCATGATAATTGTACTATAGCAGTAGTAGGTGATTAAGACCCTGTTCCCCCTCCAGTTAGAGTCAGTATGCTGTGGTACAAGCACCGTAAGCGTAATAGTTTCCACAATGAACTCATCAATCATTTAGTACATATTACTTGTAATAACCCCCTTCCTTAAAATAGGGTGAAGTTAGGTTCTAATAATTGAAAAATGATGAAATAAAATTGGAAAATATATTGCACATAAAGCCTGTGAGTTTTGTTAATCTCACCCACTCACCCAACTATACATTTCTATATTTTTTTATGGAAATGTATACCTAATTTGTTTCTCCTTTGCTGGGCTTTATGGGGAAAATATGCTCCATGCAGTATTTTATTGCTGTTGATTTCAGGGATGTATAGTATTTTGTTGTGTAGGTACCAGAGTTTTCTTAATATATTCTTCTAATGATGGAGATTTGGACTGTTTTCTGGTTCTTGCTCTGGTGAACTGTGCTATGAACACAGGAAAGCATGTGTCTGTTTGTACTCTGTATCCCATCTTTAGTGTATATTCCCAAAAAATATATTGCTGGTTGGTAAGGTATTTATATTGCCAGCTGTTTTACAAATTGCCATATAGCTTCCACAGTGGCTGTACAGATTTACAAGCCCATCAGCAGTGTGCAAACATTCCAAACTCCCCACACACTCTCCACCATTTATTGTTCTGTTGTTTAATTTTTAGATTGAACTACAGTTGTAGGTTTAGGATAATGTCTTATCTTTTTTTAAAAAAAAATTCAACTCCCAGATATCTTCATGGTCATGAGCTTTTCCTCATGAAACTATGAGGTAAAGTTGGGATATGCAACTAAAAACAGAAAAATAAGTAGAGAACAGAGAGTCAATAAATCACTTAAAATTAGAATATAGATTTAGAGATGCAATTTTTTATTTATAGACATTCCAAAGAGAGTGATAAAACTGATTAATAGCACTGCAATGTTTTCTGGCACTGACATTCATAAATTCCTGTATTGAAGATGCCCTGTAAGTTTTCTACACAAGGAATTGTGAGCAGCAAAATTCTAACATGTCAATGAACATAATTATCTAATGTGTGATGTTGCCTATAGCTAATACCTGAGAAGGGATTAACAGCTTGCAGAACCCAAACCAGTCACGGGATGTGAAGGCAAGAACAACAGCAGATCTCTGGAGGTACTGGTATCGGAGACTATGTTCAGTATTTGGAGCAAAATCCATCATTAGCTAGGTGAATAACTATATACGAGGGCATGTTCGAGGTATTCTCATATAAAATGCCACATACAAAGTGATGTACCTTCCATATAATTTAAGAAATCCTTGGATAACCAATTCCTCCAAACACATGAGGAACTGAACAGAAAGTGAGACAGAAACAACAACACAGTATCCTAAGCTCATAAAATATCAGAAAAATAAAATTCCAAGCATGTCCACAGAGATTCAGGAAGAATAGGGGGTAAAAATTTCTACTCACTTTGTACAGTCAATGCCAACTCACAGTGATCTAATGTTTCCAAGACTGTACATTTTTTATTATTAAATACTTTTTTTAGGGGTTCTTAACATCTCTTATCAGAATGCATACTTCGATCCAATGTGTCAAGAGCATTTGTTGTTGTCACTGTTTTGTTGATCTTGAGTTCCTTTGTGGTATTCTTCGGCTTTGCTGGGGTTTTGCACTTAATGTAATTTTTTTACAAAAACATATGGCTTTAAAACAACAACAACAGCAACAACAACAAAACATATAGCCTTATTTTCCTCTACAGAGCATCTACTGGGTTTGAACCACTGACCTTGTAGTTAGCAATACAATGCTTCACTGTTAGTGCCATCAGAGCTGCCAAAGATTTTTGAGAAAAATTGTTAAGTAGAGCAAAATAGCAAAGGGATCAAAGAGGAGCCAAAAAATAACCAGCAATATTGTGATTAGTGGCTAGGTACTTTATAATTGCACAAGCAACGGTTCCTATAAATAAAAATATAATAACTTATTCAGAATTGAATACAGTTGCACTAAAATATTATTCACCCATAACCAAGTTAAGTAAATTATTTACAAGTGAAGAAAACTAGGAAATATAAGACCACTCATTATTAATTTTTGATGTATGGGTATAAATGTCATTAAACACATGAATATAAAGATACACATATGTCCACAGCCTTCTAGATGTTGAGAATGATTGGCTTAGGGGAAAAGATAAGAGCTGAAGAAAATTGGGAGGAGCTATAATATATGTTAGTGTTAAGGGATGCTATACTACTTTAAGCACATAGGAAGAATTTGAACAATTTTCATAACACAATTTAAAGAATGATTTGCTGAATGATAAGGAATTAAGGAATGTTATCAAAAAGAGAATTCATCGTAATAATTCAAGTAAATGAAATTATTTAATCTATACACTATCTGGCAGCAGATTTAACTTTTTCCATTAATATTCAAGAAAGTGAAACTCTTCATTTTTCATTAACTATCACCAGCATATGATTGCCCAGGCTAACACTCCTGTGGTCTTGTCCTGCTTTAGGGCTTCGTTTCTCCACTATTAGTGGGCGAACACTCAGAGAATGTAAATTTATTTTAATTTTAATCTTACCAAAATATAATTAGGAGGTTGACCCTGGAGCACTACCATCAACCTTTTACAGAAGTACTCATAATTTTATGAGTGCCTCATAATTCATAATAAGGTTTAAGAAAAAGATGCATTTTTACACAGTTTATCTCTGCTGGAGTTATTTTTAATGATTTATTGGGTTTTTAATAACATTATTAATATTACATGAAGCCTATCTCTGGCAGGGCTCACAAATAATTCTGCATTAAAATTCTTAAATTATATTCCAGTAGAAATGAAATTATACACAAAAATGAATACAAGCTAGAAGATGCAATTAATAAGGTAACGAATTATTTACCTTTTATCACATTTAACAGAAAATACTGTGCATCATTGCCAAAATCTTCTATTTTTTTATAGAAAGAAACATTAGTAATGAGTAAATATAATAATGAGAAAACATTTTTACCAGCAAATTCACAAAGCATTAAAATTATTACAATAGTACTATAATGAGCATGAGTTTCTAGAAGCATGTACAGCTGTTAGAAAATACAAAATTTGGATCACTTAATTGTGTTTTGGAGTATCTAATTTTACACAAAGATTTTCCTATTTAATTTTTTCACATTATAGACATGAAGGGAAGGCATGCATACTGTACATGTACTAAATTCTGTGTTCTATGTCTGTTAGAAATACACTGACATGGACACTCATGTGTTATTATGTCAATAGGGGTCCAAGAGTAGTTCTCAAAAATATTCTCTTGACAAAATGTTGTTCATAATAATCTCAATGATTTAGGGTTAGGGTTAGAAGTTTGGAGTTTGGGGTTTAGGGTTTAGGGTTGGGTTAGGGAAAAAAATATAATCCCAATGAAATTCGAAGACTTGTATCTATAGTATCTTTCCCAATTAAATATAAAGTATATAGTGGGATTAAATATATATTATATCATGTAGATAAAATACACTTTATATAACTAAAGGATTGACCATTTCATCAACACATATGTCTCAGATCTGTCTGATGACATTTGTTTAACTACAATAATATTAAGCAATGAAAATATCTGTGTTGGTCTGAGTAGACTAGAGGAACAAATTCAAGACACGAATATAGATATAAGGAAAGGGTTTATATACAAAAGGAATGGGACATGGAGAAAGCATTCCAGCCCAGTCCAGTCCAAAATCATAAGTCTGATATTAACCCATATGCCCAAAATCAGTCTATAAATTCTTCTTCCAACTCACGAATCACAGGTCAGTGGCTACAGAATCCCGGTGCTGGCAGGGCACCTCCAGGGCTCAGGGTCCATCAACAGCAAAAGCAACTCATCACTAGCAGAGATCTCCATCTGCCTGCCCCAGCTTCAGAGGTCTGGCTCCATCAGGGCAAAGCTGTGTGGTCTCTCCACTGGCTCCTCCAGCTTCTCGAACGCTGCCAGCTTGTCTTGTCCATGATTAATCGTCTCTCACTCACTCCCAAAAACTGGGGAAGGTAGCTTCTCACCTTCATAAGGGAAATATGGCGAGATTTCCCCAAATTCTCAGGAGAAAGCCATGCACACATAGAGGCCTCATTGGCTACTCAATGGCTATCTCCAGATTAACAGGCTAGACTCCACCCCTACATCTCAATCATAAAATTAACATAAGCACATGACTGCCACAATAGCCAACAGGTTCACCTTCAGAGTGAGAGAACATCACTCATTTTATCATTCACTTAATAGAAAAGTTCACTTAATGAAAAAAATTATTTATGCAAAATTAATAAATAAAAGTTCTTGAGTTATTTTGATTTAACCTCTTGTAGTTTCATTATTCCATTGCAAATATCCTTTGCTACATAAAAGAAGAAAGACTTTTACATACTCTAGATTTACCAATATTTATATTGTCATTTAAAATATGTTAGTAATATTCATTTTCATATATATATATGCATTTCTAATTGAGGAAAATAACTGAAATTTAATGTTAAAAGTGTTTAGTCATAAAGTAAGAGTGGAAAACTCTAGGATTACAATGGTTCTCATAAAATACCATTATTTTTAATATGTTCAGGTTTTTAAAATAGTTTCATAATAAAGGATATTTATATACTTTAATCCCATTGGAAAGGAATACATTCAATAAAATCTTATTATGTGAGAAGCATTCTTCTTTTGCCTTCCAGGGGGTGGTTAATATTCCTAGGACCCTGTTCCTGGTGCTATTAAATTCACAATGCAATTGAGTAGAGATGAATACTCTCTTATGTTTAACAATATGTGACAAATATCTTCCTCATAGTAGCATTCTTTATTTGACATTTATTCTTCTTAGAAACTAAACCATTTTGATGCAAATTTTGCTACATTTTGTCGTTATGATTATCTAGGTCCTTTGTTAAAAATATTGCATATTTTCATCAAACTCTGTGCCATCACCAATTGATTCCCGTTCAACTCCATACTCACTCTTTACGATCTACTCTGCAACAACAGATTAGTACCTCATTGTGTTGGACAGGGTTCTCTAGAAAAACTAACCAGGACACTAGTCACTCTCTTTATTTATTTATATGGAGAGAAGGATATACGAGATAAGAAATAAACAACCAATTAATCTATAAAGCAGTACAAATGGCTCTTGTACTTGCATGAGACAGTTGCACACTGGCAGTCCTTGAAGTCTTGAGGGCCGCTGAGTAGTTCTCTGTAGAGCAATTCAGGGTATCCAGACACAAGCAGCAAACATCAAAGCAGGTCATCAACAGTCAGCCAGATGACAGAGTCCAACCGTCCCCAGCTCAAGAGATGTGTATTCCAGGAGCGTGGTGAAGCAGGGCTTGAAGGAGCCTCAACTCACAGCAACACAGTCCACTGAGTAGGTGTCCCACGGGTAGTGTCGCTTGGAGATGGAGGCATAGGATGAACAAGTCAGCCAGCCGGTCTGAAGATCCAAGAGCAAAAGCAAGGCTCCCAAGACATTTCTATCTCCGCCCTTCAATTGATCTTGCATGTGTTCATTGACCATGTTTTCACAACAGACCTATCTATCTTCTTTGGTGATGTTGGCCCAACAAACTTACCTATCACACTCACATAGGCACCAAATCACCTACCAAGCCTTACCTAAATATCTCTGGTCATGACAGTGACTGTGAATAGGGGAAAATGAAATGCCCAGGGTTTTTAGACATAGCTAGACAATGATTCTGAATTTGCACATACTCGGGGTCTCAACTGTAAGGATAGCCACAAACATAGAATTTATGATGATAAGGGGACATTAGGAGAAATGAGGCAGACTCACAGTATATCAATGAATCCACTTTCTGTTGTCACCTCTCCCCCACTCCCACCTTACCAGTTCCTGATATGATCAGAAAAACTATGCCTAGTAATCATTCTAAAGAAGAATCTCTACCTCATAATGTGAGAGGGGCCACTCTAGAAAAATGGTTGAGTGCATGGAATGTCTGTTCCTCTGTTAGACTGTACCACAAAGGTCAGTAACACATCAAAGAATAAAAAGATAAATAAATACACAAATAAATAAATCCATAGCATGCTGCTCCTTGTCACACACTACTTTATGCTCTACTTTGGTTTCAGGTAAAGGTATATAGGTCTAGAAAATGAGTGTGGCTTGTTAAAACATTATCACAAGATGACTTTGATAGTGTTCAGATACTGCTTTTAAGATTTTAACTATCAGTCTAGAGGTTGTATCTTTACTAGCATAAATGGGTTGCCTGAAACATTTTCTTATTATCTGAAAGGTAAATGTGTTAGGCCTGGTTGACTAGAGAAGCAAATCCAGTGACACTCATATATGTTTAAGAGAGAGAACTTCATGTCAAGAACTAATTATAGATCAAGAAAGCATCCCAGCCCAGTCCAACACAGTGTCATAGGTCTGACACTAGTCCATAAGACCCTTTTCAGACTCATGCACCACATGCACTGACACAGAATGAGGAAAATCACAGCCCAGTGGATGCAGAGTCCTGGGGATCCCGTGGTGGTGGTCGCATGGCAGTGACCTCACAGCAAACTGGACGATCCAGCAGGAAAGTGAAGGAAGAGCAAGTAAGAGAGGTTCCCAGAGCTCACCTTATGAGAAGGCCAACCTTACAAGGAGGTATCATCAGCCTATGACCTGATTGAGAGGTTGAATTCAAACCATGACCTCTATACTTTTATATATCTTTGGGTTGACATGCAATTACATAACTACCACAGCTGCAATATAATTCCACTTTTCTCCCAAACCTGTATACTTGTGTCAGGCAGGGTTCTCTTAGAGAAATAAAACCAGGACACTAATAGTTCTTTATGTATATTTATATATATAGAAAAGTCTAAAATAAGAAAGAAAAATAGTTATCTATAAAGCAGTACAAATTGCTCGGTGCAACTCACTTGTGTGAGACAGCTTGAGGACTGGCAGTCCTTCAAGTCTTGAGGGCCACTGAGTAGTCCTCTGTAGAGCAATTCAGGCAATCTGGACACAGGCAGCAAACAGCAGAGCGGGTCACAAAGTCAGCCAGATGACAAGAGTCCAACAGACCCAAGCTCAAGAGCTATATATCCCAGGAGCGTGGCGAAGTAGGGCTTGAAGGAGCCGCAACTCACAGCTACACAGACCATGATTAGATGTCCCATAGGTAGTGTTGCTTGGAGGTCGAGGCACAGAATGAACAAGGCAGTTGTCTGGTCCGAAGATCTGAAAGCAAGAGAGAGGATGGGTCTCACTGAGCCTTTCCCATCTCAGCCCTTCAATTCATACTATATGTTCACTGATCGTGCCGTCACAACAGACCCACCAATCTGTGGCCATGTTGGCATAACTAACCTACCCATCAGAATACTTTTATATCCTTTGTCATAATCTAGTTGATAGAGAACTTAACCATCTGGAAAATATCACATAATTTTCATTTTTTGTGAGATAATGCTGACTTGAAATGATGAAAAGGATATACAGGTAATTGTAACATACCAGTAAATGTATGTACAAACTTAAAAGTGAGAAATAAACTCCAGAAAATTGTCAGGGACAACTACTAAAATTTCTGGGTTTCCATTATCTAGATAATTTGAAGATATCTCCTCCATCTAAAGGAAGCTTGATATAGATCTCACCACCTTTTACATTCCCTCTGTTTATATATCTAGAGATTGGGAAATTCAAAGAGGCATACATAGAAGTATATATAGAGATACATACCATATATATTTAATATGCACACACAAAACAGGCAGAGCAGCTGTCAACCTTTTATGTATGATTTTAGATAAAACAAACTTGATCATATTGCAGGTCCTTGTACACAGCAGTGATATATATGTATATGTGTATATATGTGTGCATATATATTCTATCTATTCTACTGGAGTAGAATATATATTCTATCTATTCTAGTGGAGTATCTATTCTACTCCACTCCAGTCTGTTCCATTCCAATCCTAAGATCCAGAGTTCATATATAACTTATAAACATGTACCTAAGATCCCTTTAACACCAAGTTTCATTCAATTGTCTTCTTCCTTGCATCATTTGACAGAGGAAGTTGCAACCCAAGCCTAGTTTATAGAGGAAATTTAAAATAGATGTGATTCATATGGAAACACAGAAGCACTACAAGAGACTAACTGTTATCAATTGATTGCCTCTTATCTGTGAATTTATGTTTGAGAACATTGTCTATTGCAATGGATAGAATATTTATCCATTTCATTGAGCATGACAACAAGTTCTTCCAGTAAAGGACACTAGACGGAAATTTGGGGGAGGAAGCTCAGAGTTCTGGCAGCTGGGTTTTTGTTTTTTACTGACTCCCAATGCATGGTCTGTAAATTAACCTTTTGTATGTAGATAGTAGACCTCCATTATGCATGCAGAACCTTCAGTTCCAAGTCAGCTCTGCAGTCCTAATCCAGGAGCAGTGGCACCTTTCCAGGGGCTCCCTTCTCACAGATCCTACGTGCTCCATGCCTCTTGTCTGGGATCATGCTTCCACTTCTTCCATGAGCACTTCCGTCCACTATGAAGGCTATAATTTGTCTTGAGCATACAGTTGTTCTCTTTTCTTTCCATGTTTGCATACAACAATGGCAAAATGACCCAGTAAGTGTCAACCAGTTCTTTCTCAAGCACAAACTACAGTTGTGCTTTCTCCAATACGGTCTGGACACTAGTCTTGGGGAAATAATCCCCATATTTTGGAAAGTTTGACTCAGTTCTAGGGTATCCTGTCGGGTCCCCTTTACCGATTTTGAATTCTTGGGTTATTGACTTGTAATTGACTAAATGACTTGTAATTTAGTCATTTAATAAATAAAAAATTAACACTTAAAAATTATTTTAAGGGTTGAGCCCTGGTGGTGTAGTGGTTGTGCGTGGGACTGCGGCCCACTGGGATGGAGGTTCATTTCCAGCAGTGGGGCTGGACCTCCAACTCCCACCACCGGAGAGCAATGATGCCAAAAAAAAAAATATTTAAAAAAATATTTCCCCTATGGAATTACTAGGTGGTTCTCATTTCTTCATTGGATCCATATTGATATATCATCATGTTTATTAAAAACTATTAGTAAAATATTTAAAAAAATATATATTTTAGTGGCTTTGGGACTCCAAAGATATGCTACAACTATTTTCTGAAGCGGTGATCCAAAAACAGGAGAAACAATGCAAAACCCTGGAGTTTTGAATTTCCCTGGTAGGAGACATGTGGGCAAAACATCAACTGGGAAAACTAGAGAGCAAAACATACACAAAGACACTGGGAAAAGCAGTAAATTCTCAGTAGGCCAACCACCTGCTGTCTTTTCTGGGTGAATGAGAGAAACAAATTAATGGACACTCATATGTGCTTCAGAAAGAGGTTTATGTACAAAAGCAATTAAATGTTCAGAAAACATCCCAACCCAGTCCAGGTCAAGTTCCTAAGTCCAATACTAGCCCACATGTCTGATACCAATTTACAAATTCCTCTTCAGACTCCTGGGACACATGCAATGATGCAGAATGTAGGAAAATCACAGGCCAGAGGGTAGAAAGTCTTGTGGGTCCCGTGGTGAGGTAGGCTTCTCAGCGCTGCGTGGGTCTCCACGAGGCAATTCCTGCTGCAGGGGCTCTAGATTAGCTTCAGGTGTCTTGCCATTATGAATAAAAGCCAGAGAATGTTTGTATGTGTCTGGTCTCCAGTGAGCTATTCATCTCCTTGGCTCCTCCAAAAATGATGATCAAGCTGTGGCCCGACTGGTTAGACTCCATCCCTTTGCAAGTTGACACTGGGTTATGTAATCTTTCATACCTGGAAAACAATAAGTTTTATGGCATGAAGCAGCCTTCGATCCAACTGACCAGGAGACAAAGAGGTGGGACATTCTTTTGCTTTCTGTACCCAGTATCTATCAGGGGCCCAATGCGTACCCTCAGAGAGGTTTAGTATTACCCCCTCCACATACCTGCGGCAATGAACACGTGCTAAATGGGAGACACGCCAGGTCTGAACAAAAGGTAGCTAAAAATGAAGGAAACTGACGTATACCAGCTTCCTCATCACCTTGGATGAGACATGCCCACATACTTGGTGGCTACCAGTTATTGATGCTACAGATTGATGGTTGGTCTATCACTCAACTCATGCTAAGACCCCAGTCTCTGGCAGTTTTCTGACCCAGATGCATCTGAGCAAAAGAAAAGAGGGTAATTTATGGTATTTTTCCCCTTCTTTCATGATGAATCAATCTTAAGAAAGATACTTTGACTCTTAGCTGCCATCCTCTAGCAATCATAGAAGGTAAACTTGGGACTCAGCCAATCTGGGTTTTGGGTTCTGGAGTTTCCTGTTTGTCTTATTGTTTTTATTTGTTTTCTTTTTGCTATTGTAGAAGTGTAGGGGTTGAGGTTTCAGAAACACCAGAGAGTTTCAATATACGTGAGAAAGCAAGAGAGAAGGGCATATCGGTGGGGCCAGTGGAGACCGGTACCTCTTCCAGAGTGAAGAAAGACATGTAGACCACAGATGAGGGAGGTAAGCTAATTCATGTGAGTGACTAAAGAGATTGAGAAGCAAACTCCATCGCACCACACCACAAACAAGCAAACACATCGACAAACCAGGAGTGAGCATAGAACTCAACACTACAAGCTCATTGAACAATCCTACAAAATAAAGAATGAAAAGTTGAACAACCGCAAATAAAATTCCAGAAGCTTAATGCTTAGATATGAGATATGAATATAAGCCCAAAGAGGTATTTGAAAGTAAATCTCTGGAGATAAAGCAATGAGAAAAACAATCTATGAAAAGGACAAATAAATCTGAGGGAATTCTGAGAATTATGTGGGAAACTACTCATAGAAATCACTTCTGTTTCATAAACATTTGAGAACTGGAAGAAGAAAAACACAACCAACACAGAGCAAACTGTCCAAACACACAGAAAGAGAATTTCCTTAGCAGAGGAGAAAATAATCATTGATGAAGCCTAAAGAACCTCGAACAGGATTGACTAGGGGAAAAAATCCTTTATTTCAGTAAAAAAAATAAAAGCTACCTGTGAAATGGAACCGAGAAGTCAGAACGTGGGTTATTCATGAGACACCATGTGGACAAGGAGACAAAATCAAGAAAGATTTTACCAACCCAGAATCGTATATCCATCAAAATTATTATATTTATATGAAAGAGAAATAAGGATGTTTTCAGATAAAGGAAAACCAAAAGAATCTGTAAAAGCAAGACAAACCATCCAGAAATAATTGTTTTATATTGTCTTCTCCCCTCCTCAAAACACTGAAGATGGCAAACAAAACAAAACAGTGGATTCGAAACCTGGGCCTCATGGCTCCAGAGTGTTCATTCATCAGAATGCTAGACCACCAGACAGTATTTGGAAAAGCAGGCGCTGAAGGGAAACACGGTGTCAATTTTCCCCCAGCACCATGGCCCTGCTCTCACCCTGCCTATCGAGTACAGAGCAGCTAGTGGGCTCAAACTGCTGACCTTATAGCCTGCAGAGAACCAAGGATGGATGTTAGTCCATGAGCTAGCATTCTCAATCGAGCCACACAAAAACGACAGAGTTAAGTTTATTTCCGAGTTTCATTTCACAGGAGAAACAAAAACATAGCAGAAGAAACTATCTCAATACATAGTATTAAAATACAAGTATGTTATCCCATAGAAGAGAATAAAAAATTGCAGTGCAAAATCTTGTAATTAGAAATCAAGCTTAAAAATGAATATAAAAATGTGTATGCAAAAGCCTTAATGGTAGAACATTTATTATGCAAGATCATATTTAAAGTGAAATTCCAAGGAATTATTATTTTAAGGAAATTATTGATCCTTGAAGTCTTTCTAGCTCTTTCATTGGGTTAATTATCTGAATTTTAAGGAAAAACTTGTTTCTACTAGACTTTTAATCTTGCAAAAGTAGGGAACCTCAATCACTGTGTACCTATTGATTGTGAATAGTCTTATGGTGACTAGAATGTGTTAAAGATCTTAATGCACTAAATGAGTTTTTGAAGTTTTAGTTTAGCTCTACATTTAAAAAATGATATTTGAATGATAAGTGATTTCACTTTATAAGATGTAAAATAGTTTAAGTATCTCTTGCCTTTTTTAATGGTGAACATGTATATATAAGTCTAATGTTAAATCTGGAAAGATGAAAAGTGTCAAGAAAATAGAAATGCATCACTCCCATACATATATTTTTGAAGATTCATAAGATGAACAAACCCCGCACTTACATTTTAGGAACCTAGGTGGGTCAGCAGTTTGAAAACACCAGCTTCTCCATGGCAGAAAGATGAGACTTCCTGATCCCCTAAAATGTAGTGGTGTCTGGAAACCACGGAAGCGGTTCTACCCTGTTGTCTGGGGTTTCTGTGGGCCAGGATTGATATCTGGCAGAAGTTATGATTATTATTTTTATTATTAACCATGGTGGCGAGACTTAGCCTAACTTACTTTGGATAAGTTTTCGGGAGACAGCAATCCCAGGAGAAGGACACCCCTGGTAAAGGAGATGGAGAATGAGGACGAGGAAGGCCTTTGACAAGACGGATGGACCCAGGGGTTGCATCTGTGGTGTCAATCACAAGAGCAATTGTGACAAGGGCACAGGACCCCACAGCGTTTCCCTCTGTTGGACATAGGGTCACTATGAGTCAGAATGGATCTGATGGCACCTAACAACGATAACAAGGCTTCGGTTCTCTATTTGTGCAACACAGGCGGTGCTATGAATGCACTAGCTGCTGAGCCAGAGCATGATGGGCCAATCGGTTTCAGCAATGATCAGAGCTTTGGAAACGCTCCAAGGAGGTTCTCCTCTGCTCTATAGACTCACTGTGATTTGCAATCAACTCAACAATAATGGGATATTGTATTTATTACTTTAAAAATGGTAACATTATAATATATAATATACATATATAATAAAGTCGAACCATCTATATGTGTGTGTATGAAAGAAGTCAAACTCATTGCCATAAAGTCAAAACTGTGAATCATTATGACTCATGTCTGTGAAAGTATATCTGTGTTTTCAAAAGATTGTTTGGGAGAGGAGACTACCAGGATTTTTAATAATGTCTCTGGATAGACTTGAACCATGGACCTTTAGTTTAGCAGCTAGGTATGCTTTTGCATTACCAAGGGGCTTCCTGTATCCACAGTAGATATCTAAGTAGGACTAATTACATTTTACATTCACTAAGTCACAGTGTCCTCTCTTAACTGGATAATTTTCTCATTATTAAGATACCAAATTGGGGACTTTGGACAACAAGGTAGGTAGGTAGTTCAAACCCACCAACCGCTCTGTGGAAGAAAAATGAGACTGTATGCTTCAGTGAAGGTACACAATGCATCAGAAATCCTCTGCAGGGTCTCTATGAATAAGAATCAGTTCATTGGAAGTGGTTTTTAAACATTAATATTCATGAGACTGTGGTCGCAAACACAACAAACACAATGCTGGTTTGTCCTTGTTCACTGCTTCACCTCTAACATTCATGATTTTAATTTAGCATTTTTAATGAAAAGCATGGACACTAAATACCCTTGTAGGGAATGAGTTTGTAGTTCTCATAAGATGCATTTAACATGCCTATTTTAATAGGTACAAAAAACTGCTTCAGTAATCATAACAGAATTTTGACTAGGAATTTTGAACGCATACTGTAAAAGGATTTCATGTCTAAATATGAGATCTCTAGACTACCCAGAGCTCTATGTCAGAACTAATTAAAATGGGTAGCTGTAACAAAAATGTTAGCTATAGTGACAGGAGACAATGTCTAAGCTCTTCTACCTTTCAAAAAAGCATAGGGGCATAATCAGCTTCCATAAATATACTTCCCTCTCATGACGTTTTTCTGCTGCGTTCAAAAACTTTATTGAATAAAATTCAAATATTTTACTCAAAATTGTGAAATTTATTGGACTAGTAACTAGTTATAAGTTAAGATCAGAGGTTCCCAGGACCTTTTTTTCAATCAGGAAAGTGTCATCTCATTCATCCTTGCAGGGACACACCAAACCCAAGGCCCCTCTGCCCTGTCTGGACAAACACTGCAAAACTCCTTTGGCTAAGTCTGTAAATGCTCAAACTCATTCTACTCAGCCAATAAGTCTTAGCCAAAGGTGCAGAGGTCTAGTATCATAGGTCGAAAATCCAACCATCCCTAGATACACTTAGATGAAGAGCCCAAAGCAAACCATTCCACCAACAGCCTGCTGCCTAAAGACCCCCTTTCTCTTACTCTTGGTCTGAAAGCCACTCTACCTTTTCCTGCCTGTCTCCTCCTTCTGATGTCTCTCTTTAGACCACTTTTCTGGCCCCATTTCATATCAAGTTCCATCTTTGGTGTAATTTCTTTTCACTCCCTGGGTTCTCAGCTTGTTCTTCCCTCATGGGGTCTTCTTTCATAAGAGTAGTGAGATTCTCCTTTTTACCTCTGGCTGCCCCATTTGCAATCTCATGGGATGGCAAGACTAACCAATCTTCTTGTTGGTGTTCCATATAAATAATTGGCAGGAGCCCACCCCCAAAATGTAATGTATGTTAATTACATAAGAAGTATGTTAATTACAGTTACCCCTTGTGAGACACTGACGCTACACTTTGCTGAGTCCTGGTGATGCTGTCCAGTAAGCACAGGACGGCTAACTGTCATGTCAGTGGTTCCAATCTAACAGCCTCTCTGCAAGAAAAGGAAATGTTTTTCTTAATATTCTTAAATGAATCTAAAACAGATTAATTTATAAATGGAATTTTTCTTTGCATAATTTAAGTGTTAGAAGTAATGAAATATGGTGAATAATTCATAAGTAAATGTAAGGAAATAGTAAGGTTCTTAATCTCACAGACTGAATTAATGATTTCACTAGAAAAGAATATGCTCATTCAAAAATGCTAAAAGTTTTTCATTTACGATTGTACTTCCAGAAATACTAAATAATTAGTTTAGAGGTTACATATCTTACACATCAGCATCCATGAACATAACAGCTTATATTATGATGATATAATTATCTTGCACAATACATTAACATGAACACAACCTAAAGAACTATAGACCGCATTAGAATTTTACTAAGTTTTCTGCAAGTGTTATATTTTGTTATTTTATTAAGGACTTTTCAATGTAGTTCATTATTATTTTTGCTTTATCTTCTGAACTATAGTATTCTTTAAATATTTCTTGTCATTCATGGTCTTGGCACTTTTGAAAAGGTCTGATAAGTTAAAGTGTTTTTCACATTGGATTTGCTTTCTGTTCCCTATGATTAGAATGGTATTATGATTTCTAATCAAACTTATTACCAAAATTATGCTTTACTCTTCCTACTTTGCAATACTCATGATCCAGTGATGAAACATCTCATCTTTTCACTGAGGAATCATTGATTGATATTATTCTGCAAATTGGCATTCATACAACTTAACAAACTTATTACTATCAAATTTATTCTGATCTTGGGAACCCTATGTGGTAGGTATCTTCTTTCCAATTGGATCGCAATGTTGAAATCATTGGACTGCATTTTTTGGAGGGTGAGTAGGGGTTGAGGTCTTCTATGTATATTACAATATGGGTTTATAATGTCCATACATGTTATTGCCAGTGTTATTGGTCATGATCACTTCATGTCTTCTGAGCTTCTCATCTATTACTGTTTGAGCATAATTTTAAAACTAGAGAGAGAAAGAGAACTATAAATAGTGCAGTTGAATAGTATGGAAATTACCTTTCTCATCAAACCATCACTTGTTAATTTCCTGCAGAACTTGGGCATTGGAACCTTTGGCTGGTCCAAGAAGTTGATGACATCCACGGCTGCTTATTGAAAGGCGGGCGGTGGGCTCCCAAGGACTCACCTTGAAACTTTTGTGGAACATGGTTCCATTCTGACACTAAGAGCAAGTCCCGAGTTCCAGTGGACTCCACAGCCAATGAAATTTGTGTAGTGGTGATGATCTATCTTCCCAAGTGCATTCTATTGAACTTTTCCCTTAACTATTTGGTTTATTAAATTATATGTTCTTTGCAATTTCTCAAGGCAATTGTTATACTGTCTATTGATGATGCTATATTTCTTACTCATTTAAACCAATTTTCTTTGTCACCTCTTGTATCTCTACTCTGACGAGTTTTGGATCAGCTAGTAGATCAAACCTTAATGTCTATTAGAAGCTAATCAAACTATAACTTTTAAAATGTGTTTTTAATATTTTGAAGACATGTTTAAAAGTATTAAAATTTTATCTTAATTTCAAAATGTTACTTGAATACTTATTTTGTCTTCACTGATAGGTAATAAAGTAGCTATTAATTGTTCTCTCAAAGACTGAGATATTGAGAGATGCTGAAGAGAAGGGAAGTTGCTAAATTCACAGCCATCAGTAACCTTTATTTTGCAAGTTATGTGAAACTATTATTCTGGATGATGTGATATTCCTAACAACTGAATGCCTCATCTTCTATTCTGTGCATTGACATCGATAGATTATCACCTATTATAGATAGACTGGTTTTGGGCGGACAGCTTGACAAGGAGCGGGCAATGATGTGAGTGAGCCTTCAGACTGCAAACGACTGGCTCCAGGGCCTCTTGGTTGCAATGCTGACCCCACTGCATCTTCCTTTTCATGGTAATTGAGTTCGTGAGCTGATAAATGCCCCAAAAATCCAGACTGAGGGCTTTCATCTTTGTCATATTTTCTCTCTTCTGTGATAACCAGATTCACTCTTAATCACCATTTGAAATATTTTACATGGATTTTAGTTCTATATCTTTCTTACATGTATGCTTCCTCTGAAGTTTTTCAAAAAGTAGCCTCCTATGGGAAAAATCAGTGCTGACATATAAGGCAGTTCATACATTGTGGAGAATATAATCAATGACACTAAAAGACATGTTTAGAAGCTATCAAATAAGAACCTTAACTGCTTGACAAATCTTCACTGAAAACCAATAAAATACTACTTTAAAAAATTAAAGTTGCTTCCTCATTATGAATCTGTACTAACAAAACATTGAAATTAGAAGTTATTCAGGATATTTTCCTCAGATTCATAAGCTAAACCATCATAGTTCACAAGATCTGAACAGGGATCTCTGACTTATTTTTCATTTGTAGAATTTTCAACTCAATGTCTCTTTTAGCTGCATGTGTGAGATGAGTGCTATCTAACACATTTAAAATAGAATGTATGTGGAAAAAGAAAGACTTTCAAGGACATGGATTGACATAGTGGCTTAACAAAGGGTTCAAACATAATGTGCTAGTCTGGGTAGATGAGAGAAGCAAATTCATAACACACAAATGTGAATAAGAAACAGCTTTATATAAAAGGTCAAATGAAATTTGAGAAAACATCCCAGTCCAGGTCAAGCCCATCAATTTGATATTAGCCCATGTCTCTGTTATAATTGTGTAAATTCCTTCTCAGATTCACGCAACATATGTCATGACGCCAAATGCAGCAAGATCACAGGCCCGTGGGTGAGTCTTGTGGGTGCAGTGACAGTGGAGGGATTTCAGTGTTGGATTTCAGTGTGCACGTGGCTCTGTCAGCTCCAGGGTTCCAGTGTGGCTGTGTCTTCTCAGCAGGCAAGTCTCCCAGGGAGTGTGTCTGTGTCCTGCCTCCAGTGAGCTATTTATCTCCTTAGTGCTTCCAAATGAGGGCCTCAAGCTGCCACCAGATTGACAGGCTAAACTCCACCCGGTCATCCTTGAGTCTCAAATTGACAACAGATTATGTAACTACCACAGAGATCATATTTATTTCACCCATATTCCTACTTACTAACGTATTCTGGGTAATTTTATTCCAATTGATTATTTGTCAGTTACATTCTACTTCTTACAAAAAATAGATCTTGTTATGAGGTGCTACATACGTGCATAGTGTTTCCTTCTGGATATCTGGTAGATGCTATTAAATATGATTTTTAGGAACCTTGAGCATTTGAGTTTCTATTATCATTTCCTTCTCCATCCGACTATTTCCTGTGGTGCACTCTTATTGAACAGTCTTATTTTCACTTGATTTTAGTCCCATAATGTGAACTTTGCTCTGCTCTGTCTTAACCAGTTCTCTCTGAACCATGATTCTTAAATCTATATTGTACTTCTCCTTTTCTTTTTTTTTCTATGTAAAGAATTCTACTAGCTTTGAAAGTTCAAATTTCTTTATTCTTTTAATTTCTTGCTCAACTTTCTGGAACATAGCAAATAGGACTGATAAGAATCTACTAAGCTTCTTCCCCCTAGTTTCGAATTTTGGATTAAAAATTTTACTATTATTATTATCATTATATTCACTGATAGACATATTGTATACTTTTCATTGGACGCTACTTATCCCCACCCCCCAAAATCTGTCATTTGTTTTTATAATGGTTTCTTTGCAATGCTAATTCTTATAAAAACAACAATAGCAACAGCAAACCTTATTGCCATCAAGTCCAAGCTAAGATAACAGGATCGGGATTCTAAGGCAGTCACTACCGTGAACACTTGAATATCAAGCACAGCTTTTCTCTGGCGCAGAGGCTGGTGGTTTCCAGCTGACTATAGTCGAACGTGTTTCTCTGCCACCAGGGTTTTTGCTCACTCTTGATGGATATGGAAATATGTCAGAAGAAAATTACCCCTGAAATGTCGTACATTCCTTTGAAAAAGCTCTAGATCGCCATGTCTGTAATTCACTCAGACAAAAGCCGAATGAAAAGGAATGTGCAATATTCACACCATTTTTTTTCAGAGTGCTCTTTTAGAGTAGAGCAGCTAGTATGATTCTGTACATTTTTAGGATAGATGGGATAATTGAATTCAAAATTACTTTGCCATTATATTTAATTTTTAATGATTTTAACACTTACCTCATTAATCCTTTCATAGGCATTTTGTACCAGTTTTAGAGCAGCTACTGTTAGCTATGATGTCATATTTAACCAGAAATATTTATATGTAAGGTTTCATTCACTGAAAATTTATTCAATAAAACAATAAGGTTGTTCTTTTCCCATTAACTTATTGATTTCACTGAATATACTTTTTTGAAAACTAAGTTTTACATTTTAATTCATTAAAGTTTAAAAAGAAAACTCAAAATATCTTTTTCTGCGGGAACTGATCACATCTGCATATAACTCCCTCTGTGGGGGATAAACATCAGAAAAGCGGGTGAAGGGAGACATCCGTCAGTGTAAAACATGAAATAACAATAATAATTTATAAATTATCAAGTGCTTGTGTGGGAGGGGAAAATGAGAAGCTGATACCAAGGGCTCAAGTTGAAAGAAAATGTTTTGAAAATGATAATGACAGTATATGTATATATGTGCTTAACACATGGATGGATTTATGGATTTTGATCAGAGTTGTATGAGTCGTCAATAAAATTACTTTTAAAAATATCTTTTTCAGGTTATATTATGCAAGGAAGCATAATATAAAATACAATCATTACAAATTATTACAAATATATTAATATATACTTTAATCAACAACTGAACAGCATCATGCAGGGAAAATTATTTTTGGTACATGAAAACTGATTGCATTTTCATAATTAAATGTTTTGCTTTAGTATTTTTTACATTTACATATTCACTGAGTCATTTAAAGTATTAGAACTGCCATGGTTAAAACTTACATTTTAAAGTAAAAGACACACTTTTTTCTTTCCATAACAAGCAATCAAAAGAAATAAAATCCATTAGAATTTTAAATATGGACGTCACAGATGATATGCAGAATTGGGTGAAATGAAGGTAATTATGTAGTCTAAATTTTTTCATAGGTTTTGATATTATGAGATAGTAACGAAATAACTCTCTCCTAAGACTAATATGTGAGAATAATTCATTTACCATTCATTATTTTATTATCCATTTCACAAATATTTCTTGAAAACATAATTTGTCTAGGCATTGGCGATTTAAAAAAGCATTAGAAAAGCTCTCCTGAATTTTATACTACATGGGTAGAAATAATTAAACCTTACTTTGAATGAGGGGGGAAAAGTTCTGTTTTCAAACAGCAACATATGTGGAATGAGATTCAAAATAGAAATATGATTTCATCACCATAAAAGATAGTGATTGAAAATTACATTTCAAAATTCAGAAAGCTCGATGTTAAAACGTGTATAAATTATAATCCCTCCGAAAGGTTTACAGCTCAAGCATTTTAATTGACTGCTAGAAAGCAGAGAAGTGCTAGAAAGAGAGCAGGTGCTAGAAAAGAAGAATCCCATCAAATGAATTAATGATTCTTCTCTCCAGCACAACACAACTAAGGGAGATCTTTGAAGAATTTTTGCATTGGTGACTATCATTTTAAGAAAATGTACACACTTTGTAAAATGTAGGACAGAGAGGAAAGGAGGGAACAGCTTTTGGGGAACACCAATTGGGGGTAAGGCACCTAGAAGAAATACCACTGTGAAGTCATGGGCAAGAAAGGAATGGGACTTCAGTTTCACAGCAGTAGTGGGGGAATTCGAGGACTGACATGCACTATATACACCAGTAGTGTTAACACAGTTCAGCAATTGTTTCTTTGGTCTAGCATAATTTGTATTCTCTCCAATTTGTTGCTATTAGAAAAATACTTGCTTGGAATTCATTGATTTCTCCCACCCCATCCCTTGTGCAGGTGTGTGTCTTTTGGAGCTGTATACATGGGGATAGAATTCCTAAGTGGTGGGCTACAAATCACCACTTTAAATAAGGTTAAATAGAAAATTCCAGTTTTATAAAACTATTAAACAAGTCTATATGCTAGCCAGCACTGCGTGAGAGTCCCTGTTGATCTACTCCTGTTGGTGTACATTCTATCCAAAATTTAGCAATGTTTTAAGTTCTTTTCTCTTTCTCTCTTTTCCACTTTTCCTGACTCCATTTTTCTTTCAGTAACTCCTTCCCACTCTCTCAGCACTCCTCAGTTCATTATTATTTTATTTTAGTCTTTGATTATCAATAATGTTTAATATCACTTTCAGGCTTTCATTTTTATTTCATCAATGAACAATGACATCAAACACACTTAAATAAATATTGGACTTTTCTTTTTGGACATAAACACAACTTTGAATTACCATATATATGTGGTTATAAACCAACCCAAGTATCAGGCAAGACATCAAATTTTACCACAAAAACTGCATTAAAAATGTGCTAAAAACTTGGCTTATACAGGAGTATATATGCTATTTCTTGAATATGTGCTCATATTATTGATTATTAATTCATATTATTGATTACTATTTATTTCCAAAACATCCTTACCAATAATTGTGTGCCAATAATATATTCATTAAAGGGCTTGGATTTTCAGGTTTATTTCCCCTTATCTTGTGTAATTTCACCATGGACAAGTAATGTAATATTTCCATTCAAGCTATTTAATATGTTGCCATTTAATATAATACAGAATTCACCAACGATTGTCACTCTATTTCAAATGAAGTACATATGTGTGGGCAGTTACATATTCACCTATCAAATTCAGTGAAAGGGTGGAGTCTAGTCTGATGGACACTTCCTTGTCTGCATGGCCTTCTCAGGAGGATTCTGGGAACTTCTTCCTCCCGGGGGATTGGACACACACTCTCTCTCTGCTACACGTGCCTGTTAACAAGCCACATGGAGGCATGTTGATGGCAGACAGAGCCCTGGGGATGCTTCCACTCCTATGGTCTGTGTTCTTGCAATTGGTATCATTGCATGTGCTGGGTGAATCTGAAGAGGAATTCATAGGCTAATATCAGACCATGGACTAATATCTAACTGATGAACTTGATTTGGACTGGACTGGAATGTGTTCTTTATATAAAATTATGCTTGGACTTAAAACTTTCCCTTATATACATATTAGTACATCTAGATTTGTTTCTCTAGTCAACCCAGACTAACACAGTTTGTTTTTAAAATTTGGAATAATATTTTCCAGAGTTAAAAAGATTTTTATTGAAAATAATTAAAAATTCACAAATATTATGAAAATAAACTTCAGAAATTGTGAGGAGATAATATTATATGTTCTACTAACTTCTTTTCCAGCAGAGGATCTTTCAACATTTTTCATTCATGATGCAAACCCAAATAAAACAAAAGCAACATTTAATTTTTGTCAGAGATGTAGAAAATATTATACTACAAATTTTAAAATATGGAATATGCCTTTGTGGAATAATTAATCAAAAATGTTATTATAAATAAAAAGAACAATTCATTACACTATTAACACAGCGATTTAATGATTATCTCTTTAATCTAATTCCATGGGTCTAATATGAACTAAACAGATAAATGGTTGTGTGAATTGACTCAGTACTTATTTTTAAAATAAGTTTCTCAAGAGAATATATTTCTGCTCCATATAACACAGGCAAGGCATTCTCTCAGCTGACAAATCCAGATCTCAGTTTAAAAACATTCTTTTTAAAATTAAGCTAACAGAAAATTAAATAGAGTTATTCCTAACCAAAGACAAATTTCACAACAAAAATTATTTTGTTTTTATTTTTTTCACAACAAAAATTCTTCATTATTCACTTACTTATTTAACTTTGGTAAGCACATATTACAAGTCAAAAATGTTAAAGCTGTCTTATATTTGGGTGGACTAATAGTTAATAGCAGAGGGCTTCAAAAATTCATGGAAAAATGAAATTCTTCTAAAATTACATTTCATTCCATTTTGCTCCCGGCTGAGCCCCGATGGCATAATCGTTGAGTGTGGGACTGCTGCCCACTGCGTTGATGGTTCAAATCCAGCAGCCACTCTCTGGGAGCAAGGCTGGGCCTCCTACTCCCACCAGAGGGCAGTGATGCCTCCCCCCAAGATAAAAGAAACCAGATCTATTTTGCTCCAATTTTAGTTTCCTCCTATATCATTATACATCAAAACTCACATCATATATACACACACATGTATATTTATATATATATATCTTACACCTATATCATATGTGAAATATTAAAATATGAAAGTGCTAAATCAGTAGAAGTGACATTATATTGTATGCAGTGAACAGAAACCAGTAACATCAGTGACTGTTTCCAGGGTAAGGTCAGTCCTAAGCACATTCGGAAGTAGAGAACAGATGTAGATAGAGACCAAACCGGGCAGAGGAATGATAGCCACCTGTCTACAGATGCAGCTGGATGGCGAGGCATACGAAGGTTTTCGGGTAGTCAACAGAGTTACGAGAAAATCATGGGCCAGTTTTTCTATCAGGACACTCAGAAAGAATCAACATGCCTGATATGGTGATCCCAGCCTCCAAACTATGCAGTGGTAATTTCCATACTTAAAAAAACCCTGGGGCTGAGTCTCGGTGGCATAGTGGTTGTGCGACGGACTGCAGCACACTGGGCTGGTGGTTCAAATCCAGCAGCAGCTCTCCAGAAGCAAGGCTGGGCCTTCTACTCCCACCAGAGGGCAGTGATGCCCCCCCCCCAAAAAAAAACCCTAACTTGTTTTGCTATTGTGTTATAACAATTCTTGGACTAATATAGAATTAATTAAATGGAGAGAACATTTATGAAGTGGTTTCAAAAAAGATCTTTAAAAGATCATATTATCTTTCCATTTTTTACAAATTTTTTGAAGTCCCAATGTACTGTAAAAGATAGGTGAGATTATTGTGAGAGCGATATCTACAGGTGGGCGATAGGATGGCCCACTGTAGGGAGAGAAAGCCTGAGTGTGTAGCAAGAATGGAAAATCTGCACAAAGTAATAGAGAATGGCATGCTGAAACAAGAAAGCAAGAGAGTTACAGAGTTACAGAGAAAAAATGCAGGGTGCATGAGTTTGGGAACTACGTTGCCATTTTACTTGGGATCAATAGCAGTTTTTCTCCAGTCATGGCACCGTGAATACTGACAAGGATGTAGGGGGCTGGGTTAAATGGCACTCGTGTTGAGGATTTTGCCTTGCGAATAGTGCGAGTAAACAGCAAGAACAATGATCATTGAGCCAGGGAAGCACTGTACTTATGCACCACGGGGCATATCTTGGCACAGGAGAGAAAGGAAGATGAGTGGGAAGAGATGGTTAGAAACAGTGAAGACTTGGTATTCCCAATAAGAGCAGTACAGGAAATAAGAAGACAGGCTCCAACAGGTTATATAGACAGCGAGGTGACACCAAAATTGCCATCTTCAGGGAGGTAAAAGGATTCAGTGTTTTAGCAGCGATTTGTTACCTTTTTTATAATAATTTATCTGTTGTGAGCTATTTAACAAAAAGTGCTTGCCATATCCCAATTGGCATGTATCAATAGGTTTTCAAGGATAAACTTCTATATTCATTTACCTTTTGCTGGCCATATATACCAACAATCACTTACAATTAGTGGGGTCTATTTTGGAAAAAAACAATGCATCAATCTGTACTTCCTTTTGAATATCATCAATCGGTATACACTTAACCCCCTATTTGTTACACTCAGCTATTATAAAGCCAGAGATTATGAATTATTTGTTCTTCAAGACTTTTGATATTCAGCTTTCTGAAGACTCCTCAACCTTCCTAATTCTTTTTTTTTTTTTTTTGCGCAGGGAGCATCACTGCCCTCTGGTGGTCATGGGAGCTACCCAGCCTTGCTCTCAGAGAACCACCACGCCAATGGGCCACAGTCTCTCACTCAACCACTACGCCACCAGGACGCAGCCCCCTTCCTAATTCTTAGCAGCTGTTTTTTTTCTAGAAACCTGGACGTCTCCAAAGATTTTTGTCACTCAACTTACTTAGTCACTCACTCCAACAATCTTAGCCTATAACTAAAAACTTGATCTCCCTCTGAATGTTACATTTCAAAAATACTTGTGCTATTTTGCTATTTCTTTCCTTTCTGGTTCCCACTATTACTGAACTGCTATACTTTTTCTATGTCTCCAAGATCTACTAGGAATTCCTAGTGGCATCAAAAAGGTTGATGTCATCCAGCATGGTAACTCCTGGTTTCAACGCCCTCCTCATGACTTATGCCTATATCTTAGTAATGGTTACCAACAGAATACTTAGCAATGTTTACTAACTTTAATAACAGTACAATATGTGATCAATCTAATTTTGAATTGCTTAAATTTAATACGTATTAAAGTATATAAATACTAACATTAAAAAAACTTTGAATTTCACGATTATTGTCTATAAGAATATTAACCACTGAGCAGAATCATTTTTGTTTTCTTTTTTGTTTAATCATTCATTTTTTCTTTAAAAATTACTGCTATAAGTTTACAAATACTAACTACTCAATATAATTACTAAAACATCAGACAATTAGACAAAATCATGAAAAACAGACTTCCATGAAAATAACCATGCATGGACATGATATAGGAAGATGAAATTAGTTGATTCAGAATGTCATTGTAATTGGGAAATAAAGTCAACACCAGAGCCTGTTCTCCTTCTTCTCATTGCTATTCTTATTTGGTGAGTATCAAATGTTTTTGGATAGTCAATAAAAAAACAGCAAATAGTAAACATCTTTCTGGTATTCCAACTTCCAGAAGATCTCTCTGATATCAGCAATGATATTCTTATTTCACATTTTCTGAAGTCAGCCCACTTTTCAGGCAGCTTCTCATCAATATACAGTAGCAAATATTGTTGAAAGATAGTCATCAAACTTTTACTTTTATGTGATATTGATAATATTACTTTATACTTTCCTTTTTCATTTAGGTTACCATTCTTTGGCCAGGAAGCTGTATTCCAAATTTGTTAACATAAGTGAATGATTGTTTTCGGTATCTTATCAACTAGGCTGTAGTAAAGCCCTGATGAAACATAAAATATTCTTCTGGCTCCTTGAGTCTTCCTAACCCCGCACTACCCTAACCCCAGCACTGCCTTTCACTGCTGGTGAGAACACATAAAAGTGCTCATGACACATGGAATCCAGGAACTGAAATAGGAATAGTTGTTCCAGAAGAGTAGGGGGAAAGTGAGACGTAGAAGGGGAGAAGGGGGAACTCTTTGTAATGATCTACACATAACCATACATGCAAAATCCCCTCCACAGGGAAGAACAATAGAAACCATGGGGGAGGGGAAACAGTGGTCCATATAAGACATGAAATAATAATAACGTATAGCTTGAGAGTGGAGGGCAAGTGGGTGGAAGAGGAGTTGATATCAAGAGCTCAATAGAAAGTAAATGTCTACAAAAGAATGATGGCCACATATGTACAGATATGCTTGATACAATTGATGTGTGGATAGTTATAAGAAGCCCTCAATAAAATGATCTTATAACAAGCAAACAAATGCTTGTTGAAATAGTTAAGTATATATATTGCAAATTCCTGGGTTCTTGTTTGACAGTAAGGCCTTCTGAGCAGCTTAGGTGTCTTCCTTCAATACCAGAAAATCTTGTTCATAGTCTACCTCTTGATACAGATGAATGTTGACCTGTTCTCTTTGATGTTGAGCTTCTGTGTATTCTTCTACTTCCTTTTGCCATTTCCTAAATCAATCACTATTTTTATTGTTTATTGTTTGTTTGTTTGTTTTGGGGGCATCACTGCCCTCTGGTGGTGGGAGTTGGAGGCCCAGCCTTGCTGCTGGATTTCAACCTCCAACCCAGTGGGCCGCAGTCCCATGCACAACCACTACGCCCCCGGGGCTCAGCCCCCATCAATCACTATTTTGCCAACAAAATATTTCAATTTTGCCAAGTGAGGTGTGAATTTTTTATTCAGTTATTTATGCAAAAGAATGACACCTTTTTTTTTTTTGCAGTGTCCTAACTCTAGGTCTTTGTACATTTCGAAGCTTTGTCTTCCCCAGCCCTTATGAAAATTTCATTTCAGCTCCATCTCTTCATGATTTCTTCCATTTGCTTTATGATCAAGAGAAAGCTTTGAGGACATTTCAAGCTTCAACGTTCAAGAGAAAAATCAGTGTATAAAGCGGAATCTTGAAAGCAGATATACAAATAAAAATAGCTGTACTATTTTAGGCTTAATTAGAGTACTGTGCTATCTTTTCCCACTTTCCTTAAGCAATAATTGTTGGTAGAGCTTTCCAATTTTAAAAGCACAAAACATTAGGATCAGAGACACAGGAAGGACAAGATAGAGACTCAACAACAGGAGACAGGTTTATTGAAGGAAACCTATCATGAGCCTCTGACCTGAGTCAAAATGCCCACTCTGAACAGATTAATAGGGTGTTATAGAATTGATCAAAGGGTTACATTTGTTGCCAGGAGTATGTGATTTGACTAATTCCTGGACTAGGTTCATCTTGTGGCGGGGTAGGGAATTCCAGACTCTGGATAGTGCATTCCTGTGTTACCTGTGCAAGGTATCACTGAATGGGAGGTTTCTTCAGGCAGAGGGTTTTTTCTTAGACTTTACTTTCAAGATTTATTTTCTGATTGTTTCACAAGGTATAGTAAACACCTATAATTGTATTGAGAACTATAATCAGCATGATGCCTTAATATAATATCTATACTCACAGACTAGTAATAGAAAAACATTAATAAACAATAAATGTATATATGCCACAGTCATATTTACAACTTAATTTCTATAGTCACTTATTTTTGTTAGGACTTAACTCCTCCAAAAATTATCTAATGGAGCTTATTTCTAAATTTGTATTTATAAAACTCTCTTGCTCTTAAAATGCTTTTGAACAGTCATAGCTTTCCTAATATATTATGGATAGCTTTATACAAAGAATGAGCAGTAGGGCTTTGTTATGAATAATTTATATATAATGATTTCTAAAATAAATTATAAAACATAAACTGAAAATAAAATGGTTTTGTTTGGCCCAAGGTAAGATGAAAGAAAAAGGTTTGAACATAAAATTTGTAAGCTACTTAAAGCTATTTTTAAAAAGTAAAATTATACATATTTCTGTATGCTGTTCCTCTCCTCTTACCATAGCAACATGAGAAAAGATTTTCATATCATTTTCTTATAATTCAATATCTGAAGTGTACTTTCAGCTTATTATTAAATGTACTAAAAATAATGGGAACACAGAAACATCAATTGAGGTAGCTTCTTCTCTCAAAGTGACCTTAAATTATATACTTTTCATCAAGTAAAATCAGTATGCATTGCTGGAATAAATAAAGGTTTTAAGGTGATAGACTTGTTTGAGGAAACTGGTCTTAATTTTTTCTTCCTACTGGAAGCAAATATACTTGTGAATAAGAACGCTTTGTCCCCCATGTCCTTCAAGAAATGAGGCTTTGGACTCCCATAAAGATTCACTGCTTCACAATCCACAAAGGAAGTCCTATTCGGTGAGGGTTGTCATCTGATGGCTGTGTCTTTAGTTTGATTTTGAGGGCAAAGGCTGAGGGTTAAAATACAACATGTCTGACACTTCTAATTTCAAATATCTTCTAACAATTTGGAGAAACCTAGAGAAAAATGTGAATTAGCTAGATTTAGAAATGAAGGGTGTGGGTTGTCCCTCTGAGAACTGCAAGGTACTCATAGAGCAGCTTGGGAAGAAATCAGGAAACGATTAGACACCTATAAAGACCACAAACCAAGCATGCTCGCACTCAAGCCCCTAGCCAAGCAGGAGATACACCTGGGCGGTCCAAAGTAGATCCAGTCTCATGATACACCCAGGTAGACTTGGCCCAACAAATGGGGTAAACCAATACCTTCAACCACACCTTTCTCCAGCCAGGGAGTGGACTAGCCTAAAGGCAAGAAGCAGCCTTTGGTATGTCCTCTCCTGTCCTTACCTTCTCTTATCTGGTTCCTAGCAGCAGGCAAGGGTGTGCCCATGTGGACTCACATGCACCTGCCCTGGGCCTAGTCAGGGCCCAAGGCCTCTGGCACACACATGCTCTTAACCTTTAGGTGTTTTGTTTTAATGACCTCCGGGACACAGTTCTGTGGGTGCTCTTTTCCACGTGGTTGTTAGGGCCCTGTTGTGAACACCGGCGTGGTCTCCATGCTGCTAGGCAGGCTTCCCAGAAATAGTGCCCACCCTTTTGAGACTGCAAATCCTGAAATGTGTCTTGTCCTTCTTAAAAACCACTTGAATTACAAAAGAGGCTTCAGCATGAATTCTTTCATCAGGGAAAGCTAAGAACCAAGGTAGTGCCCACTCCAGAATACTTACAGAAGCAAAGGTTATAAATACAAGTATGCTAGTCTATAATAATATATCAATTCAGTAACATAACTGCAATAACAATACTAAAAGCACACAAATATTTATTTGCCCACAAAATGCTATAAAATCTCTCAAATATTGTAATTAAAATAATAGACTCACAGGTTTCCGCAGGCATTCTTTGAGGGAAAGAGGGAAAACATATATTATAGACACTGCATAGTCCAGACTCTAATCAAAATACTTTAATGTGGATTATTTCATTCCACGAGATAGGAAGTACTATTTATTCTGTTTTATTAATATGGACACTGAGATAAAATGATTTGGAGAAGGTAAGTGTATGAATAAGTATAAAAGTGATATAGTTAAAAATTTCAGGGCATTGCAACAAAAATCTGATCATATAAACATTCATGTTTAGTGATTTCAGAAACTATAATCTTAAACACTGCATTACCCTGAGCCCTCTCCCCTTGTTTGTTGGGTTTTTAAAACCTTTCCCCTAAAACATTTATGACTCCATAATAACTTGCATCTTTTTAAATGTACTTAATATAAACTATTCCATATTGATTCACAAATATAAACCTCTAACAATAAAATGTTGACAGTTTTCTTCTGGGTTGAAGACATACAAACAGAGAAAATAGCTTTAAAGTGTTTTGCTTACTTATTTAGATTGTTAACTCTAATGAAGATTATATATATATACATATATATACACATACATACACACATATACATATTCTTACTTAATCTGTTTGGAAAATGAGGATGAGTTCATTATTTATTGCATAGCCTTTACCACTTCTCTAAACCTATCTAAGGAATGCACTGAAAGGGGAGTGACCTGTCCCCTGTCTGTCCCCATGTCCCCACTTGTGTGCGCCAGTGTGCTTGAGGGTACTTGCCGACCTTATTAGCTAAGTTCAGGTGTTTGTTGGGTGCCTGCTTTCCCTACAACCTCTGTATTGTCATCCTGCCACGTGATTTCAGCTAGCAGGGGCATTTGGGGGAGACAGGACCCCTTGATTCCCTTGATTCCTAACCTAACTATCTCTCATTTTCATCTGAGACTTCAGACTACCCTGAATTTCTCTGATCTCTTAAGGGTTAAATCACAGCGCTTTTCCACACTCACTAGACAGATTTTTAGTTAAACCCGTTCAGTAATGGACATGCATATCATGTAAAAAAAATCAGCATCTGTTGCCTAGAATCCATGGTTGAATTTTAGACTGAGTTTCTGTTGCACATTTTCATTTACATCAAGAGTGAACTACTCAAAGTCGACCTGTTAAAAAGTGAACTTTTTATCCATCGCTGCCTGCCTCACCCCCAGACTCACCCCCCTTTGTGGGGTCCAGCCCCATATTTGAAGGTCCTGTGGAGTGACATGGACACTTAAAGAAAACAAATAGGACAACAAGCAGAGTGTAGGAAACTCAACTTCTTTCTGGCAGAGGTGAGAATCCAGGGGAGCAGAGTGCAGAGTTATTCAACAACAGGGTTTTATAATACTTGAAGCTTACAAGCCTCCTGCTATGCATGCGTGTTAAAATGACCAAGGAGTCCATATTGACTATCCCAAGCCCTCAAAGGGATACCTTTAAAAGTGTACCAGGGATGCAAGAGACAAAAGGTGCAAACTGCTCCTTAAGAATAAGGGACCAGGCTGAGCCCCGGTGGCGTAGTGCTTGTGCTCAGGACTGCGGCCCACTGAGATGGAGGTTCAATTCCAACAGTCGCTCCATGGGAGCAAAGACTAGGCCTCCTACTCCCACCAGCAGAAGGCAGAGATGCCCCCCAAAATAAAACAAAACAAAAAAGAAAAAGGGACCATAAGGTTGGAAATCAACAACAACAACAACAAAAAAAAGATGAAGAAAACAGGAGTAAATAATTGGAGGATGAATCATCGCTATTGCAAAAGGAGTGCATACTGTCCCTGATCAGAGATGAAGTTAGGAAATTTCTAGAAAACAATGATAATGAAAAAACAGCATACCAAAGCTTATGGAACTCAGAAAAGGCAGTTTTCAGAGAAAGTTTCATAGTAATACATGCACACATGAAAAAGGAAGAGTGTTTCATAGCTGGTATGTTGGCGCAGAACTTACAATGACTATAGCATAGTCAGCAGGACAATCCCACTAATAACAAAAGAAAGGACATGATAGAAATCAGGGGTGAGGGTCAAAAGAAGGAAAATAAGAAAATAATGGGAAAAATTAATGCTACTAAAACTTGGTTCTTTGAAAGGATTAACAAACTTGACAAACCCCAAATTATTAAGGCCATCAGTGAGGGAATTGGGACCAACCTGAGAACTTTGGCACAGGGATTACCTTGGCTATCAGAAATAGGGAAGGACACAAACACAGAGGAGGCACATATAGACAAGTGGAGTATACTGAAGATAAAACACCTGTGTATATTGAAAGAATTCACCAAGAGAGTAATAGAGAGCCCGCAGACTGAGAAAACATCTTTAGCAATGACAAATTGGATAAAGACCTTATTACTAAAATCTACAATACCCTGATGGCTTCCAAAAAGAGCAAAACTAACTGCCCACTGAGGAGGTGGACACAGGACCTGAACAGAAGTTTCACAGAGGCAGAAATCAGATGGCCAATAAATATATGAGAACATGTTCCCCATCATTAGCCATAGAGAAATGCAAATCAAAACAACAATGAGATACCACCTAACACCCTCAAGGATAGCCCAATTCAAAAAATTAGAAAGCAGCAAGTGTTGGAGAGACTGTGGGGAGATAAGAACATTTATCTACTGCTGGTGGACCTGTAGGTATATACAGCCACTATGGAAATTGATTTGGTGATATCTAAAACAGATGATAATTGAGGTACCATACGACCCAGCAGCCCCCCTACTGGGCATATTCCCAGAAGAGGTACGTTCCAAACCTTGACCAGACATCTATGTTCCAATGTTCATCACCGCACAGTTCACGATTGCAAAGAGTTGGAAGTGGTCCAAATTTCCATCAACTGACGAATGATCAAAAAGCTGTGGTATATACATACAATGGAGTAAGGGTGTGCAACAGAGCATGGACTTTCAGATGGAGTGCCAAGGATGTACTTTGGGACCAGGGTGTGGCACCCCATCTGACTCAACCAGGGGGACACTCATGTAGGTCAATGAACAAACCTTGACCTTGACAGGTTTTTATTTTATCATATATATATATATAATCGTATATATGACATTGGGATTTCTTTGTTGTTATCATTGTTTTGTTTTCTTTGGTTTCTTCGTCTTAGGATGCTCATGCATTTTGTACATGTTGTTGTCTCTGCAGGTCTATCTAGTATAAGATAGACTGGATGAACAGTCTTGAGGCTAAAATGACCAGACTGGTGGTTCCAGGGAGGAGTTGGGGCATGGGAGATGGGAGGAGGGGTAAAGACGGTGGTGTTGACAGGCCCAGGGATAAGGGAACAACAAGTGATTCAAAATCAGTGACAAGGTGAGTGTGAGAGACCTGACAGGGATTGATTAAGAGTAATGTAACAGAAAATACTGAAACCCCAATGGAGGCTGAGCATGATGGTGGGACAAGAGGAAATTAAAAGTCAATAGAGAAAAGGACTGGGCAGTAAAGGGCATTTATAAAGGTCTAAACACAGGCATGTACATAGGTGAATATATTTCTATAGGACGAAGGGGAAATAGATCAATGTGTATATACTTATAGGATTAGTATTGGGACAGCAGATGGGCATTGGACCTCCACTCAAGTACATCCTCAATGCAAGAACATTTTGCTCTAATAAATTGGCATTCCCTGATGCTCACTTCCCAACATGATCACTGAAGACAAATGTGCCCATAAAGCAGATGATGCCTGGATATCAAAAGGTGTAGCCTCCAAGGTCTTAAAAGCTTGAAGGCAAACAAGGGGCCATCTAGTTCAGAAGCCACAAAGCCCACATGGAAGAGGCATACCAGCTTGTGGGACCACGAGGTATCAAGGGATCAGTTATCACTTATAACTTATCAGACTTCGAGAACTAAAAATCATAACATTGCATGCTCACCTTCCTCATATGATCACTGACGACAAATGTGTGCATAGCAAATGTGGTGAAGAAAGCTGATGGTGCCTAGCTATCAAAATATATAATGTCTGTGGTCTTAAAGCCTTGAAAGTAGACAAGCACCCATCTAGCTCAGAAGCAACACATGGAAAAAGTATACCACCCTGTGTGACTACGAGGTGTTGAAGGGATCTGGTTTCAGGCATCAAAGAACTAAAAATTATATCATTTTTATGCAGGTGAGTACAGATTGAGGATTCAAAGTCCATCAATAGGTGATGGGACATCCCCTTAGAGAGGGGTTGCAGGGAGGAGACAAGCCTGTCAAGGTACAGTGTGGCAACAATAAGTTATGGAACTTTCCTATAGTTCCCAAATGCTTTCTCCCACCCTCTATCATGATCCAAATTCAAACTTACAAATCCAGCTAGACCACGGGATGTACACTGGAGTTGGAAACATGGATAATTCAGGATATTTCATCCCTTCACAACCAGTTGCGGGAGTAGTGATATCAGGAAGAGTGGAAAGGGGGAACCAATTGCAGGGATCTACATATGACCTCCTTTGTGGAGTACAGACAGTGGAAAAGTGGGTGAATGGACATATCAGATAGTGTATGATATGAAGAAGTAGTAACAATCCATAAATTATTAAGGGTTCATGGGGGAGGAGGCAGATGAGGGGAAATATTGGGAGCTGGTACTGGGGCCCTAAGTGGAGGAAGGATGTTCGGGGTGATGATGGCAACAGGTGCACAAATGTGGTATGCACACAATTGATGTATGTATTGGTTATGATGGGAGTTATGTGGGACCCCCAATAAAATGATTTATATATATATATGAAATCCTACCAGAAATTATAACTTTACACAATATCATTTGTTATAGTCAAGATACTGTTAAGTTAGCTCTGGTGTCATCTAAAGATTTATCTTGTAAAGGAGATTCATTCAAGTTTGTTTAGTTAGCAACAGTAAAGACTAGCTGTTGCTTAGCACAACTGATAGAAACAGAACAACTTAGGGTAAGGTTAGCTATCTGAAGAACTGTGTATGAGCGTAACCAAAACAAGAAGAATTGACAACTAAGCTGAGTCCAATTGTAAAGAAAGAAATTTATGCACAAAATAAATTATTATTTCAATAAAAAAGAAAAGTTGTACAATCTTTACCACAATAACTATTAGAACATTTAAAAAATAATAAGGGACAAATAAGAGGACGTGCTTGGAGATAACCATCCTTTAACTGCATATGTGAGGTTCCAGGCACCAGGAGAAGATAGCTTGACATTAGCATCTTAAATCAGGGCAGATGGGCTTATGGACAAGGCTGTTCTTCCTGGAATATGTGCTTTGCTGCCCTTTCGCTATAGCTTGGACAATGGAGGGTTGCCTCATGTGATGGCTGCATACTGTACCCTGTGGTCACGAGTGCTCAGAGTTGGCCCTATCTCTCCTTCCAGGTCCTCCACTTCCCACACCATTGTCAGAATATGGCTCACAGTGGACTAAACCTTGTGATAGCTATCACTTTGTTAAATCTACCCATTGAAGCATATCCCCGTATGTTATACTGATGACTATAGCATTAAAATGTATTCATACCCCACTATAATTTGCACCTTATTTTAGGTCTGTTTTTTTACATTATTATTTCAGTGAAAATTCACATAGCTAATTCATTTCTCATTCAACAATTTAGAGACAAGTGGTTTTACGAAACTGGTTGCAATACCATCAATTTAAAAGCACTCATTTGCAAATCCTTTTTAAGCTTCTTGGTTCTACTAGTTCATATAATTTTTTTTAGATAGTTTTATTTTTATAATAAAATAATTATTTGAAATATTATTTGAAACAATTTTGAACATCAGATGATAAGATTATATACAGATATGGAGATAGGCTACAGTTTACAAAAATAAAGTTAAGCATTTAAATACACAATACTAATGGGTATATTCATAGCTTTACTGAGATTTAGTTCACATACAATACAAATCAATAGTTCAGTCCTTGTGGTAGTAATCTCTTCTCATTTTGAGATTTAGGATAAAGAGGTGGAGTGTAGCCTGTTAATCAGGACACAGCTTGATGACCTCATTTGGAGGCATCATAGAGATAAATAGACCCTTTGGGGAGGAACATACACTCTCTCTCTCTCTCTCTGCTTCATATTCCTGATGACAAAGACATATGAAACAATGCTGATTCCCTGAGCTGGAGGAGCCGTATAGAGACCCTCACCAGTGCTGAGATACTTACAGTGCTACTGGATCCACAAGACTTTCCACCCACTGGTCTGTGATCTTTCTGCATTCAGTTATATTGAATGTGTTTCTCGAGGCTGAAGAGGACTTTATAGATTGGTATCAGATATATTGGCTAATATATAACTTAGGGACTTGATCTAGACTGGGTTAGAATGTTTCTTTAATGTTCAATTCCTCTTGTATATAAAGATCTTTCTTACTCACATATGAGTGTCTGTATGGATGTAGTCTACCCAGACAAACACAGGCATATTAAATAATATCTTGCATTAATCACCACAATACAGTTTGGACCATTTTCTTCCTTCCTCTATTCATTATTGTTGACCCCATTTTTCCCAACTTCTCCTACGTGCACCCAGTTAATTATGAATTCTATTGCTGCCTTCATAGATCCACACATTCAGACTTCTCTCCATAGCAAAACATATAGAACAATGGCAGAAAGCAGAAAAGGGACTCAGAAACAATGACCAAATAAAACAGGGGGACCTCAATAGAAAATGAAAGCATAACATCTTTTCAAACTATATATTTGAGATGGATGAAAAGGGAGATCTTATGACAAGGTGTTACATTCTAGGCTTAAATCTACTCTATAGTGCTCTTTGTCTAATAGTAAGGATATTCAATCCAAATTCTCTGAAGACTCAATCCAAGTAGGGACCCTGCAGTGGACTTGGGGTTTCCACCATTATCAGTAGTGTGCCACAAACTTAGAATTTAACCTCTAATATAGTTCCTAACTCCTGGTTTTTATTTTAGCAATTGCAATCTTTGGGTTACATAGGCTGGTGTGCTTCTTTAATGTGAACATGGTTGAGTCCTCACGTAGAGAGTTGTTTGTTTTGAAACACGTCTTTAAAACTTTTGGCAGCATTTTTTTCTATCAGCCAGGCACCATGTGACTTATTCACCACACTTTGCTATATCACCCATATTTTCAATAATTTCAAGACGACAAGCACAAAGCAGTTTCCCCACTTCTTTCTCTGTATGGCAACTCACAAATCTTGAGTTTCTTTCCTATTGAACTACCCTTGTTCTGTTTTGCTACATGTTTGTTCAAGCTTTCACTTCCCATGGACATTTATTCTAATCCCCCCCCCCCCACTTTCCATATCTGACTGTACCCTTATCTATGCAGCATGTATTCATGATACTACAAATTTTTCTGCAATTTCCTAAAGAAGATATTACTTTGCATTTGAATATTAAATTAGGTAATCTCCATTCTTTGTTTTTGGAAATTGGTTTTTCACATGCTGAAACCAACTGAGTACATTGCAATTGTTTGTTTAGCTGTTATTATTTCAGCTATCTTATATTGGAAAGAAAAAAATACATATTTTGTCATTGCCGTTTCAAGACCCATTCCAGCAAATCTTACAAGGAAGAAACATATATTTAACTTATAATTTTAAGAATTCAGGAGTTGATCTCTTCAAACAATGCATCTTTCCTTATAACCTATCTCTAACACTACTTATATATGCTGATTTAAGATAGTCTTCTAAACAGCATGGAAAGTAGTGAAACAGAAATGAATTTTGACAGAAACTTAGTTGCAAGGTAGATAAATAACTCAACCCCATGTCATTATCCCCAAGCTAAGTAACCTCTGTGAACTTTCTTTACATATACACATAAATAGACATAAACATATACATACATAATCACTGCCATCTAGTCACAGAACTACCCTGGTAAGTTCCCCATGCTATAGCTTCTTACAGGAGAAGCAAATATCTTCTTCCTGTCTCAGAGCTGGCTGGTGATTTCAAACTGCTGATCTTTCATTTAGAGCCCAAAATGTAAACAGTAAGCCACTGAGCTGTTTATAAGATTACCTAAAATCAGCATATCTTAACTAAGATCTATGCATTTTTGTTTTGGGGCTGTTTGTTTGGCTTTTGTTTTTTGCTTATGCCATTATAATTTCCGAAAAGCCTTTCTATTTCTAGTAACCAAATAGTTTACCAGATGCTTACTCATAATTTCTCTCTTAAATTCCCTTTTGAGGAAGAGCTATTCACTTTTATTTGAATTCTTACTTTATACACATGTATTATTTATCTTTTAATTGTTTTATGGCTTCTGATGACAAGATGGTAGGGGATTTATATTATCTTCTCTTATAGGATGTGATATATGAGGTTATTATGATGCAGAATATTCATGAAAGACAGTTCATGTCAAATATCTACACAAAGAAATCTGTTGTTGTCTCTGGTCTTGTTTTTCTGAGTAGCAAAAAAGACTTTTGTTCATTTTTCATATGCTTGCTATACAAAGGAAACTATTTGTGAATCTCTTAAGTCGAAAAGTTGTTATTATACTTTAGTTTCAAATATTTGAGCCAATTAAAAATTGAGGAGTTTCTTTAAATAAATTGCATAGCATCTAGCAAATGTTTGTGGTTTCATGTATCAAATTTACTATATATGTACTATTTGGATTTAATAGAATACTTGCTGGACTAAACAATTAAGTTTATAGCAGTAAAAATGAAATATTTTGTTTTTTGATTTGTGCAAAGAGGAACAAACAATAAAAACAATCTCCTTAGAACTCATTCCTGAACATACATCTAATCTAAAAGTCAGCAGGTAGCAAATACTCTGGCTATCTAATGTTAGCAATACCTGGTCACTTGGAAATATTGTTGTTCACTCTTGACAGAGTATGTGAAAGAGGCAAATTCATAATTTATTGAACATGAAATTCCCACCCTCACTTAGAAAACCACATGTCACAACTGAATATGATCTATCAAGGTTTTTTGCTTGGCTGTTGTTGATGTTTTGAATATGCTATATACTTTATAACTCAATATTTAATTTCTGGGACATAAAATGTTTCCACAGAGGTCAATTAAAAGTGAGGAAATACAGAGTGGTGAAAAAAGTGACTTAAAAAACAACACATGAATTGCTGTTTGTTCTTTACAAACTAACTATATCCTTGCCCAAATTAAACTCCAGAATATTCATTTATCCTAGCCTAAAATGAGAGTATATTAGTAATTTGTGCACTAATCTGACTACTGAAAAGCATACTATATTAGATCAATTGAATAAAATTGGCATATCAGCAAATCCTTCCTAGCCTCTTAATAATCTGGACTTGAATTTTTTTAAAAGTAAATTAAATTACCATTAATATAATTTTTGGAGAAAACATTGAGATTTAACCTTTAAGAGGGGAGGAGATAATTTCACTAAACTTCAGATAGCATAGCTAGTAAAATTGTTAATTACTTGAGTGATCACAGCCTATATTTTTCTTGTTATCTATTTACTAAATCTTTCATTTCCATCACTGCATTTGATGCATACATCTAAGTTGAAAGGACACAATCTCCTGCTTCATTTTACCTTTCCTTTTGTGTGCTTATGTGTGTGTGTGTGTGTGTGTGTGTGTTTTCAACACCAGATTCACTGCCCCAGAATCAATTTGAACACATACTGGTCCATTCTAAACCAAACCAATTTCACTGCTGTTGACTCAACGTCGATACTTAGGGATCCCTGTAAGTTTCCAAGAGTCCATACGTTGGGGGAAACCTGCCCCTTTGTATTTCTGAGCCTGCAAACGTTTTTGATAGTAGAAACCCTCAATTGTCTCCAGTGGGGCAGCTGGTGAGGCTGCCCTTTGGTTAGCAGCTTGAATCCTAAAGCATTCCACCCTCAGGGCCCACACAGTTGTGCATGCATACAAGTACAAACACTGTGTTGTTCTTTCAATGCCTAAGTGATGCTTGGCACCATATTATTTTAGTCATATTCTTCTCTATCATGAAACCCCTTTTAATTCACCTATCCCACCATTTGTATCTGTCAGTACCCATTTACTGATATCCATTGCACCATTTTATTCATTTTATTATCTCAGTACTGCAGCTGGTTCCTGTGTCTTTGCCATCATGTATACCGTTTATTTATGTTCCTCTCCTCTCTGGTGTTACAGTCTCTTATTATCCCTAACTCGGCTCTTAGGCCATTGTTTTTCATGGAGTCCAATTTTATTTTGTTGGGAGTAGAAACCATCATCCGCATTTTAGAATATTCACCTGCCCAACTGTGATCACATAGGTCAGAGTAGACTTCTAATGGAGGAGTTAAAGCCATATCTATAGAAGGCTATGTCTTGAGTTTAACAGAAGGAGAACTACTGCTGACTGCTGGAAAAAAATCATGATACACAGTATTTAGGGTAGTAGGGGTGAAGTGTAACCCCCTAGATTTTCATCGTCCATCTTTCTCCAGGGAAGATAAAATGCCAGAGTGGACTCAGCATCTCTTCATTTTCCTCTTCTGTCTTTAAGTCTGATGAACTTCAGAGATAATGATTTGCTCCCTTCTGCCTTCCAAATCTGATGAAAATTATAATTTGATTAACTCTAAAGTGAAGCTACAAAATAAAAGTTTTTGTAGGAACTGTAGTTCTAGCTTATTCAAATGTTAAAAAAAAAAACAGATCACTGACACGGAGTCAATTCCGATTCACAGTGACCCATATGAGAAAGTAGAACCCCGTGTATTACTGAGGCTGCACACTTGGACCAAAGCAGCCTACTTCATTTTGTCCTCCATGGAGCAAGTGGAGGTTTCAAATGGCTGGTTTGTGGTTACTGGCACGACTTGGAATCACTAGCCAACAGGGCAAATTGGCACAATATTAAATCACCATGAAGCTCATATTAGTACATTACAGGAACTATTATGTGGTGGGCTGATATCCTCAACCCACCAGCCACTGCAAAAGAGAAAGAATGAGCTGTGAGCTCCCAGAAAGACTCCCAGTCCAGGAACCCACCAAGTCAGTCGTGCACTGTCCTACTCAGCATCATGATGAGTCAGCATTGATTGAGTGGGAGTGAGCCTGGGCCTGTGGCCTACACTTCACACCTGCGTGTCATGATGCAGCTATGAACGAGAAACAGCTGGATGGTTATAGTAGGAGAAACTTCTAAAGGCATAGTATGTTTGACTCAGAATTTAGCTAAGAATGAAAAAGTTAGCCTAATCTTTTTCATGTAAATTCTCTAGTTATGAGCAAGCAGTCTCTCTACCTTTTATATATTGTTGACTACCTACAAGTATTTTATGGAGCCCTCCTGGTGCAATGGGCTATACGTTTAGCTTCTAACAGCAAGTTCAGCAATTTGAGGTAACTAGACTCCCTGAGAGAAAGATGGATTTCTGTAAAGAGTTACAGTCTTGGAGACCCACAAGGGCTGTTCCGCTCTGTCCTGTAGGGTCCATGTGAGTCACAGCCAACTCCAATTTGACTTTGTGATGGTTGGAACACAAATACGAATCTGCTTCCATTGCTTTTCCAGGTACCCATATTCCGTATTGTTGCCCATGCTAGATAAAAATGACTCAACACAACGTGAATATTATTGACTCATCATTCATAAAACTAAGAGTAAACTTTGCTGAAGATAACCCAAAAATGGTTAGAGAAGCACATCAACAGAGGAGTGCCAGGAATTCAAACTGGATTCAGACGAGGGCATGGACTAAGAAAGATATTTACTTGTGTTCTATTGCCTAGGCATAATAATTTGTGTGACTCATAACAAAGTATGATGTGGTGAAGAAAGCTGATGGTCCCTGGCTATCAAAAGATATAGCATCTGGAGTCTTAAAGACTTGAAGATAAATAAGTGGTCATCTAGCTGAAAAACAACAACGTCTACATGGTAGAAGCACACCAGAATATGTAACCATGAGGATTCGATGGGATCAGGTATTAGGCATCAAAGACCTAGAGGGAAAAATCATAATGTGAATGAACAGGAAGGGAGAGTGTGTAGTGGAGGCCCAAAGTCAACTTGTAAGCAATTGGGCTGTCCCTGACAGAAGTGCTGTGGTAAAGAGATTGGCCAGTGAGGGTACAGTGTAGCACCAATGAAATATACAGGTTTCTCCTGGTTTGTTAATGCTTCCTCTCCCCACTATCATGACCCTAATTCTACCTTAAAAATATGGCTAGATCAGAGTATGTACATAGATACAGATAAGAGCTGGAAACACAGGTAATATAAGACAGATAACTCCTCTGGAACAATATTGAGAGTGCCCATACAAGGAGGATAAGGGGAAGGTGAGGGAAGAAAGGGGGAACCGAAGACAATGACCTACCAGAACCCTCTTCCAGGGGATGGACAGCAGACAAAGGGGTGAGGGAGACATCAGATAGTGCAAGATATGAAACAATAATAATTTGTAAATTATCAAGGATTCATAAGGGAGTGAAAGAGGGGTGAAGAGGGGAAATGAGGAGCTGATTTCAAGGATTCAAGTAGACAGAAAACACTTTGAAAACAATAATGGCTACATATGTACAAATGTACTTGAGACAATGGATATAAGTATGGGCTCTGATAAAAGTTGGACAAGCCCCCGGTAAAATGCTTTTTTTTAAAGGATGGATCACATTCAGAGGAATGAGAATTCCAGCACATTTTGTTGTACTTATGCAGAAGCTATATAAAGAACAATAGGAAACAGTTCAAACAGAATAAGGGGATCCTGCGTGGCTAAAAATCAGGAAAGTATGCACCAGGGTAGTGTTCTTTTACGTTCATTATTCTGTCTGTATGCTGAGCAAAGGGTCTGCGAGGTCGGATTACATGACAAAGAACAAGGCATTTGCTGAGGATCAGAGGAGGTTGATTAACAAGTAGGGAGAACTTTGTTTTCTGAAAACCAGGACTCGACAAGCTTGCTGTAGAAAAACAAAAACTGTATCCATCATTACAGATTGCCACTCTACATAAGGAAAACTCAAATCTTCACAACTGGGCCCATAGATAACATGACAAACAGAGGCAACATGAAGTTGTCAAGAATTTCATCTCACTTGGATGTATGGTTAATAATTAGGGAAGCAACAGTACAGTACAGAAATCAAACAGCCTATTGCATTCAGCAAATTGGATATACAAGACCTCTCTAAATTTTTCAAAAGCAAGTATTTCACACTGAGGACTAAAGTGTTCCTTGCCTGGAGCATAGAGTTTTCTATTGTCTTGAATGTAAATGGAACAATGAATAAGGAAGACTGAGAAGAGTCAATGAATTTACATTATAGTGTTGGCAAATAACAATGACTAAACCATATACTGACAGAAGAACAAGCACATTATATATATATATATATATACACACACACACACACACAGGGGAGTAAACATTCCAGAACATTTTATTATATATATATAATATATTCTCTTTGTTCTACATAATGTAGAGATATATTATCTACATATCTCTATATTATAATAAATAATGTATCTCTATATAACATAGAACAAGCACAAGTCACAACAGAATGTAAATATTATTGAATCATCCATTAATAAAACATTCAAGTAAATTTTGCTGAAGATAATTCAAGAATGGTTAGAATAGTGCATCAACAGAGAACTGTCATGAATTTAAACCAGATTCAAAAGAGAATATGGACTAAGAAAGATATTTACTTGTGTTTTATTGTCTAGGAATAATAATTTAACTGTATGGACCATAACAAAGTATGACGTGGTGAAAAAAACTGATGGTCCCTGGCTACAAAAGGATATAGCATCTGGGGTCTTAAAGGATTGAATATAAACAAACAGCAATCTAGCTGAGAAACACCAAAGCCTACATGGTAAAAGCACACCATCCTGTGTGAGCACAAGGTATTAATGGGATCAGGTATCAGGTATCAAAGACCTAGAGCAAAAAATCATAATGTGAATGAAGGGGGGAGTAGTGGGTAATATAGTATATATTATCTATATATAATTATACTATATATAACATAGAGCAAGCACACTATATATTATATATGCACATGTACTATATATAATAAAATGTTCTGGAATTTTCACTTCTCTCACTCTTCTCTCTCTCTCTCTCTCTCTCTCTCTCTATATATATATATATATATATATATAGTACTTGTTCTGTCATTGTGTGGTGTAGTCATTACTTTTTGTCAACACCAATATAGATATGAGTAAGTTCAGAAAGAACGCTTCTTGAAAGCAAGGATGATGAGACTTTGCTCACAGACTTCAGAAATGTTGTCAGGAGAGAGCATCCCATGAAGAAGGACATCAAGCTTGGTAAAATAGAGGGGCAGAAAGAAACCAGGCAGACACTGTGGTGCAGCTCTGGATTCAAGCCTAACAACAACCGTGAGGACTGCGCAGGACCAGGCAAAGTTTTACTCTGTTAGTCATAGACTGACTATGAATGAGAGCAAACTGGGCAATATTCAACCAGAGTGATTTTTTGCAGATTCCATTTGATCCACAGAAGTGTGTCTTTAGTGTATATGCCATTACATCATGTTTTAACTAAAATTGAATTTGTTAGGATGTGTATGTGGAGGATGGAAGAAGATTTCAGGGAGAGTTTCTAAGAATGATGCTCCCAAACCACACCAAACATTGAGTTGAGTAGAAGAATATCTATTATTCTGCATATCCAGGGAGTTCCTGAATGAAATAGGCTGTGGGAAATTTCAGATGTAGGACAACATAGCCATTGTTTTAATCTGCACCTGAAAACAAAAGTCACACCAAAGTCATCTACTCTGAATATATGTGGATATTGCTTTCACATTTAAACTGACTTTATTATCTGCAAGTGGTGCCTCAGGAATGCAGTTTTTAATAGCCCTGATTTGCAGTTTTCAGTTTTTATCTCCCATTAGAAATAAAATTCCTGCTAGTTGCTTTTTGGAGGTGGGTATTAAGCATGTCACATCTAGCAAATCCTAAATGTGCTAGCGTTTTGTTTTGTTTTTCCATGATTCTTTGTCATTTAACAGTGATAGAAGTAAATCATTATCCCTGGTGTGTGATCTGATAAGATCAAATGATCGGTTCTAGAGGGATTGAGAAGGGATACAGCGCTCTGTCAGATCACCGCCCTGATTCCACTGAAGTGGGCTGTCCTTGGGGAATCACTTGTGTCATTTCTAATCTTCTAAGAGGAGGTGAACGGAGGCCGAGGGACAATACTAACCCCAGGAAAGAAGAGCAGCGAGAAAAGCACAGCCTTTCAATCCAGGCTCCCTGCACTGTCACCCTTCACGTCACATGGAAAGTGCGAAGCCAAGACGCATGTAACCGTCGTAGGAGCAGTAGATTAGTGACTGTAGAATGAAGGCAAGATCCAACAGAGAGAGAAAATTTTCCCTGGAGCTAAAGCACTAAATTCAGATAGCTAGCCTCTTAGACTGCGAAGAAGTAAATTTCTGCTGGTTAGAGCCATTTCTGTTACAGCAGGCACTAGATATATAAGTCACGGAGCACGGCTAATTAAATGCATCTGTTCTCTATGTCATGAGCAAGCGGTGCAAATTAGCATGGCTTTCTTTTTTAAACATTGCACAGCATTAGGAGCGGCCACTGTGTGGAGCCCATATGATTTCCATAGTGGGAATGCATGGTCGAGAGACACAGTGCGAGCTGCCGTGTCAAGGGACCAACTATCACAGTCTAGACAACCCCGTTCTCCCGTGTGAACCACAAAGCACGAGGTGACCGTGATTCTGGCTTCGTGGTACCCATCCTTTTGTGAATCTTATTTTCGAAGTTCGATTCAGCGTGTATTCTCACAATTCAAGTGACGCAGCTCTTTATTTTTTTCCCCCGCTTGTCAGCTCGGTTTCTCTTTCTTGTACGTAAGGGCCTTGTTAGCGATTTCAATCTTGTAGATAATTTTTTATTCAGAGAAATATCATAATTTATAGTGTTTTCCCCCAGTCAAGTTATAGAGACAAGTAGCTATCCAGTAACACATTACAGGTCCTTTACATTAGGCCAATATCATTTGTGTTTTGACATCCCATTGATACATATGTGATATAGCATATTTGTGTAATATTCATATTTTTGAGTCGGATTACATATTCATTTTGAATAATTATTATTCAGTTTATACTAAATATTTCCATAAAATTGAATAAGCCATAAAGATTCAAAAGATTATGAAATACAGGTTTATTAAATTTAAAACAGTTGGTTGATATTCGACCCTTCTGGGTGGCAGCATGTGATCAGATACTAATAGTAGTGAATAGATAAATCCAAGTTGCACTGAAGGCACAAAAATGACAAACAGAAACCAAAGCTCCAAGATTTGGTAGAATATTAATTTTCAACAAAGGAATGCAATGCTGGAAATACTCATCTGTGTCTGAAAATATTCAGGACAGATACCAGGCAAAGTATAACTAGATTTGTGTCAATTGATGCAACATAATGAAGAAATTATCTTCAAAAAATAATGTTTATACCACTTTCAGATTTTGCTGAAAGTAATTTGTAACAAGACACAACAGTGCCTGTAATTGAAACTGGATTCAGAGGAGAACATGGAAAAAAGAATAGTTTTTCTCATCTAAAATGGACTATTGGCAAAGGAAGAGGGGATCCAAAAGATATTTCCAAGTATTTTATTGATTGGGCAAAGGTCTTCAACTGTGTCAAATAAATTATGGATAACATTGTGAATAATGGAAATGAATGTGTTCCTGTGTAGTCCTAGAAACAATTGTTCAAATAAAGAAAGGGGATTATATTGTCTAAATCTGGAAAGGTTTTTGTCAGGATGCTTATCTGTATCCTGAGAAAATTTTCCAAGAATTTGCAACATATGAAGAACACAGGATCAAGAATAGAGGAAGATTCATCAGCAAGCTTGCATTATCCAGATTATACAAATTTAGCTGCAAAAGCAAAGATGATATGAAGAATTTACTGAAGAAAACTAATAAAAATCCTATTCGATATGGATTCTAGCTCAATATACCACAAAACAAAAACAATTATCTCTATCTATTGGCTGTGTTACTCTGGTTAAACTAGGGAAACAAATGTACAGGAACTCATATATGTGTGAGAGGGAGAGTTTTATATAAAAGGGAAGTGTACATTAAGAAAGCATCCCAACACAGTGTCATTCAAGCCCCAAAGTGCAACATTAGTCTATATGTTCCACACCAATCTACAAAGTCCTCCTCAAACTCACAAATCACACAGAATGATTCTGAATGCCAAAGAATCACAGACCAGTGGGTAATAGGTCTTTGAGTACTGTGACGGTATAAGCATCTAAGCACTGGCAGGGTTCTCCACATGACTTCTCCAGCACCCAGGGCCACATCAGGGTAAGTCCATGTAGCTTCTCCTCACAGATGTCTTGCAGGGACTGAGCCTTCCCAGCTAAAGCAGTGAACTGGCTAAAGCAGCTGCACCTTGGCCCCGCCAAATGAGAGCAAGAGACCAAGAACCAAAAAGGTGAGGCTTACAGAGTCATTTATCTCTCCACCATTCACTTAATTCCACATGTGTTTATTGGCCAGGTTGGCACAATAAACCTTAACTATCTAAAGTACTATGGATTCCTTTAAATTTGAACACATGTCTTGGAGGAACTACAAACCGAATGCTCCTTTGAAGTGTCTATGGTGAGACTTTGATCATATGATACTATTGACATGGAATCAGACAGGATCAGTCCTCAGAGAAGGGAGCCATGATTGATAAAGGTGAGTGAAAGAAAAAAAAAAGGAGGAAGACCCTCAAGAGATAAATAGTCAAAGTGGCTACAAACCTGGCATCAAATAGAACAACAGTTGTGAGGATAACGCACCCCGGTCTCAGTCTTATTCTCTTGCACGGGTATCTGTGAGCCACAAACAATGTGTGACACCTGAGACCGTCAGAAGTTACCTCATCATGGAATGGAAACCTAGGCATTTTGCTTAGCAAAGATTCTTCAATCTATTCTTTTAAAAAATGTATAATGCCCATTATTCCCGCTGATACAAAAAACAATTCTGAAGATGATTGTTTCCTAATTTGTGTTTAACTGTTACAAAGTCTCACACAACCTAAGATTGTGACTCAAAGCCACGCACAACTGATTATGTATTCTTTATGCACATATAAGGGAAGAGACTCTAAAAAAAATCCTCCTGAGGCAAGCTCCCCATTGTCTGGATCATTTCACCTTAGATATTGATTGCCCATTGTTCTCTCCTGACTCACCATGCAGGATAGTTACAGCTGACTCCAAAACTTTTCTCCTTCTCTTCATAAGGATAAATACTTGCTTGTTTTGAAGTGTCCAGTAAAACTCACATGATTTATATTCAAAGAGACCAGATGAAGGCATACTTCATTTGTGCAAAGTTTCAGCACATATTACCTAGGTTACCAAAATACAGCTATTCCTTCTCCAAAGGATGCTTAGACCATAAAATGGAGATTACAAATTATTTTCTGCTATTTATTTCCTTTTACCATAATATATTACATTAGCCTACCTCAGATTTTGTATCATTTTTTGCAAGCCTACACTCAATCTAACAATATTTGTCCACATCAAAACACAACCTTCAGGGTAAAGACTTCCTTTTGGCTTCCAGCATCATGCTCTTGTCAGGGGTAAGTTAAACTCTTAAATATGGGGAAAAGTGCACTCAATAACTGACCAATGGGAGCTGGGTGCTGATGGACAAATGTCCTCAAATCCTGTTTTTGAAAGGGAAAACACAAACATATATATATATATATATATATATATATATATTTCATTTATCCTGGCAAAATTGTGTGCGTACTTTGCACAGTAGCAATTGTGATAGTCGTGCTTATGTTAATTTTATGATTGAAGTGTAGGGGTAGAGTCTAGCCTGTTAATCTGGAGATAGCCATTGAGTAGCCAATGAGGCCTCTATGTGGGCATGGCTTTTTCCTGAAACTTCTAGGAAATCTCGCGACATTTCTCTCATGAAGATGAGAAGCTATTTCCCCCAGTTATTGGGAGTTAGACTCAGAGATGATTAATCATGGACAAGACAAGATGGCAGTGTACGAGAAGTTGGAGGAGCTGGCGAAGAGACCACACGGCTTTGCCTTGATGGAGCCAGACCTCTGAAGTTGGAGCGGCATGCTGTTGATGGACCCTGAGTCCTGGAAGGGAGGAGCCATGGGGAGAACCCTGCCATCGCCGGGACTCTGCACCCACTGACCTGTGACTTTGTGAGTCGGAAGGAAACTTCATAGACTGATATCAGGCGTATGGGTTAATCTCGGATTTATGACTTTGTACTGGACTGGATTGGGATGCTTTCTTAATGTCCTAATTCTCTTATGTATAAACCTTTTCCTTATATCGATATGCATGTCTATGAAATTTGTTCTGCTAGTCTACCCGGACTGACACAGCAATCTTGATAATTCCTGCTTTTGTCAGCTTCTCTATCCTCCTTATATCACTGATATTGCCCCATTACTCTGAGTTCACTTTACTTTTAATCTAATTGGACCTACAAGCTTGACACAGATTAAGTATGGAGATAAATCAATGTAAGATAATAATGCATTTCTCTGTGAATATTAACTTTATGTTTCCACAGTATAAAAAAATATATATGTTGACAATTGGAGGAGCCTAATCATATTCCTCTTCTTCGCTAGGTAATGTATTTTTAGAATTGTCACAAGAGTGAAATTGCAAAAAATATTTGAATAATTAGTTCAGCAGTGCTCTTAACTGTTCAAAAATAAAGCTGTACTGAGGAAGAGATATTGTACTAGGGTGGAGTTGGAACCACCTACTAAGGAATTTAACTGTGAACAAAAATTTGGAATATTTGAACCCATCTCTTTGATATGAAGACCTGGAGATCAAAGTCCCAAAACCCAGTGATCGAAAATCCTATTGAATAAAGTTCTTTGCATATGTAGAGAGTTCACCTGAGTTGGTCTCCTTGATATGTATTAGTTAGCTGCGTATTAAAAAAAAACTATTTGTCATTGAGTCCATTTGTACTTATACAGTTCCTATCAGATGCCTTGTACAGCAGTGCACAAAGCAGAGCTAAAAATCATCAGCCCCTTCTCAGCAGGAAGACAAGGCTTTCTACCACAAAGAGTTACAGTCTCTGAATGCCACAGAGACAGTCTACCCTCTCACCTACGGGTGCTGTGAGTCAACATCAATGTGATGGAAGTTAGCTTTTTAATTTCCCCCCCAGCATCACTTTCCTGGTGGGAGTAGGAAGCCCCGTCTTGCTTCTGGAGAGCTGCTGCTGGATTTGAACCATCAACCCTGTGGACCACGGTCCCGCACACAACCATTGCACCACCAGGGCTCAGCAGTTAGCTTTTTTAATTTTTAATAGAACAAAGTTCAATTGTTCCACAGAGTTTCCAAGATAGAGTGACAGAGAGACAAGAACTGATGAAATTTCACTCAGTAGTCCAATGTGTCATTTACTTTGCCATCAGAATGCCTTATATCATCACAGAAATACTGTTTCTTTGATAGAGAAGCTGGTGAGATTGAACCATAGCGTTAATAGTAGTCAAATGCCTAATCTAGAAGGCCTTCACTTTGCATTCTCAGAGAGTGAGAACTTGATGAAATCTTCCGAGTCTTATTTAGGCTACATAATAAAGAACAAATGAAATAAGAAGTTTACCTGAAGAGCAAAAGAAATATTCATGCTGTGTTTTCTGTTCATGACAATGTCTCATAAATGTGATGCTGGATATTTCACTTTCTCAGGGATTAATAACAAATAAATAAAATAAAAAGATAGGTTAAAAAAGCAAAAAGATAATGAAAGTAATAAAATAGAGGAGTGGAAGATAAGGATGAGGAGAGAAGGAATTTGGAAATGAGTATTTCAATACTGTTCCTATTTGGGGAAATAAAATGGTAAGTATCCATCCCTCGGCTGAAATGTTAGCAACTGCTTACGATGATAATAATTGTTTCCTATGGTTCCCCTATGTGCATTTTCTCATAATGCATGGATTATGATAAGCTTATGATTAAAATATCAAACAGTTGACAAACATTTTGCGCACTCTCATCTTCGCCAATCAAATGGAGTAAAGCCTGATAGAGGGATGCTGTATGGATAAGCAGTATTGGTTCGAGCATTACACAGTGTTTTATTGTAGAAATCTTTCTCCTTAATGTGTCCTTAATGATTTTTTTTGGAATGATGCACTTGAGCCGTTCTTTACATGCCTTCATCCTTTGTCAAAAGTCACGTGGCATTATGTAGATCTGCTGCCCAAGAGCTCGGTGGACAGCTGAAAGATAAGAGCATTCAGATGGGCCTGATCCAAGCCATAGCATTTTCAATTGGCTCATATGCATGTGAACATCAAATAAGGAAGACAGAAGTAGAATTAATGCCATTAAATTATGGTACTGGTGAAGAATATTCAAAGCACCATTGACTACAGAAATGACAAAGCAATCTCTCTTGGAAGAAATGTGACCAGAATGTTCCGTGAAACTGCATCTTATATACTTTGGACAGATCATCAGGATAGACCAGTCCCTGCAGAAGGATGTCATGCTTGGTATAGTGGAGGGGCAGATATAAAGAGGAAGACCTCAAAGAGATGGATTGACCCAGTGACCTCAAAAATGGGTTCAGGCATAGAAATAATCATCAGAAAGACACACCAATAGTGTCACATTGCAACTTCTATGCAGTTGACATTCTTTGAAGTTAGGAACTCTGGTACCCAACAACAACAGCAGCATTCTTTTTCCTAATGAGCATACAATCTGTTCAAAATCAGGAAAGTGACGTAAAATCTCATATGATTAACCAACTAAGCAGCATTCCTTGGGAGAAAGATTGGACTTTCTATTTCCCTAAAGAATTGCACTTCTGGAAACCCAGAAGAGCAATTCTACAATGTCCTATACATTGTTATGAATTGAGATAACTCGATAATATTGATTTTCTTGGTTTTTGTTTGGTTGATTGGTTGGTTGTTTTTGTTTGTTGCTAAAGTCATATTGCCAGTAATAGAATTAAGGTAGTTCAGCATTTCCAAAATATGAATTCATTTTTTCCAGATTTGCCTCCAAGTAAGATTATGTGTAATGCTCAGAATAAGACTACTTATCCATAGAACATCTCTCTATCATGCTATGTGTGTTAGTATGGGTAAACTAGAGAAACACATTCATAGACTCACATATGGATATAAGGGTATGATTTATATAAAAGAGGAATAGGACATTAAGAAAGCATCCTAACCAGGTCCAGTTCAAAGTCATAAGTCTGATATTAGCTCATCTGTCCGATACCAGTCTATAACGTTTCCTTCCAACTCACGAAGTCACAGGCCAGTGAGTGCAGAGTCCTGGTGCCAGCAGGGGTCTCCCCATGGCTCCTCGCTTCCAGGACGCAAGGTCCATCAACAGAATCCAGTAGTGGTAGAAGCAACTCAGCGCTGGCAGGGATCTCCACGTGGCTCCGTCATCTTCAGAGGTCTGGTTCCATCAGGCTCAGGCTATGCAGTTTCTCCTCCAGCTCCTTTAGCTCCTCAGACCCTGCCATCTTGTTTTGTCCATAGTTCATTGTCTCTGAGACTGCGTTCGAACACTTGGGGAGAGAGGTTTTCATCTCCATGTGGGAAATATCGCTAAATTTCCCAGAAGTCTCAGAAGAAAGCCATGCCCACATGGAGACCTCATTGGCTACTTAATGGCTATCTCCAGATTAACAGGCTAGACTCCACCCCTATAGTTCAATCATGAAATTAACATAAGCACATGACCACCACACTATGATTTATATTTTACTAGTGAGAAAATCCAGGTTTAGGAGTATTGGATAGTTAAGCAATTGATACACATCATTAAAGGTGAAGCCAAAATTTGAAACAGAGGTGCATCTTCTACTTTTCATCATTACTCTTTGCACATACATGATGCTGCCACTCTTTGAATCACAGCACTGAAAGCGAGCACCGCACTTGAACTTAGATGCTGCTACATTGGTACCACAGGATCAGCAACTCTGTTCTCTTTCTACTGTGAGAGAAATGAAACCTGAACACCACCTGCCCCTTAGTATCCACATCTTTGAAAATCCAACATCATGAAGCCTTTGGGCAACCAGGCAGGAGAGGGCTGCTGGCTGCCTCCCAGCCAGCTACTATCAGGTCAAGTAGTGCCTTGCAGGGATATTCATCAACCACAGCCTTAAGACAGTATCATTACCCATTCAGAAACATGGGTCTTGTATTAACTTTGCATACTTCCTATAGTCTATTCTTGTGATAAAGCAGTTTGAATAAAATATATCCTTGTGATAAAGCACTTGTCTCATTGTTTTCTTTTTTCTCACATTTATGATGGGAAAATTAGGGTAGAAATATTTATATGATGAAAATCATCTAGCCAAGGCTGAGCCCTGGTGGCACAATGGTTGTGTGTGGGCTGCAGCCCACAGGGTTGACAGTTCAAATCCAGCAGCAGCTCTCTGGGAGCAAGGCTGGGCTTCCTATTCCCACCAGGGCAGTGGTGCCACAAAAAAAAGAAGAAAAAGAAAATAATTTATCCAATCTAGAGACACTGAAAGAATAGCTTAGAAAATCTGCCTTAATTTCTGGTCATTATGAACCAAGGATGAAAGAGCTCTTGTTCTAAGTATGTTTGCAACTTTCTCAGCCTAGAAATAGAATGAAAATTTAACCCTGTAGCACTTATCGAGGAGCCATTGACAATTTCCCTTGACATGACTGGCCTTAAAACTTTCCGGTATGGCTGCAAATACAAAACTGGGAATTTCTTAATGAAGATCGAACTACATTATATGTTGGCATTGCAGGCAAGTTTTGCATTTAAATCAAGCAGACTCCTCCTACAAGAAAACTTATTCCCCTAGAGAATTTCAGCATGTGATATAATAGCACAAGTTTGGGGGGAGGTGGTTTAAAAGAGCAATATTATCAAATTGCAAAACCCTAGAGGTGTGCCTTCATATTACAACTTGTGCAGATGATTTTTCCTGGAGTTATTTGGTGTGAAAGCTACTGACCCTATTTTATGGACTTGCTTGACAGCACACTAATTTTAGAGTAAGATTTCTAGTTGAGTAAGAATTAGACACCATCTTGAATTTGCCAGAATACAACTAATCAAACTAATGCTGTCCCTTAAACTAAACAGTGGGGGTTTTCTTTTACAATGGTGATTTTTAATGTGATATTCACATCAAATTACATTTGAAGATGTAATATAAAGTATCAACTATCAATCAAGGTGTCATCTCTGATATAAATAATTACTCAAATGCTCTCTTAAGCTGAAAATTTGAGTTTACTCAGTGATACCTTGAAAGAAATCCCTGAAAGTTATTTCTTAAAAGTTGATGTCTGGAATCCTTATGGATCCTCATTTTCTTCTGGCCCACATGTGATCATTCTGAGTGGGAACCAAAGCCACAGAAACTATTTGTTTTAGATATACATTATTTTTCCATAAAATGCTAGTGTGTCTTTGTCAAACAAATAAAAAGGTGTGTTTTTATGGTAAGATATGGAACAAAACAAAGTCTACTAATGAAGCAAACAAATATTCCAGCAAATCCATCTTATCATATTGATGAACTTTCTTTCAGGATCTTATACAAGAAGGCTTTAAAAATTGTATGGAAAATGTAATTAAAAGATAATTACATTTTTCCATGAATGCTTTGAAGTTCCCTTCCATGAACTTATTTGACATCCACATAAATAGAAAGATATGTATTTTATGTTGCACATAGGAATAAAAGTGAGGCTAACTGAACAGTAGCTATGTAGGCATTTGTTAACCCAGTTTTGTAATAAGCACAATATATGTTTAAAGATTAAATATAGATGACCAATGAATGACTATGAGAATACTGTATAGTTTTTTTAAAAAAGATCTCTGACATACTGCTTACATATTTGGCACCAAGGATACAGGCAAGATGAAAACATGAAGCTAGATCGAATTTCACTTGATGGAGTTCTCAATAGCACACAAAATACTACACCATAGGACATGAATCAAACACACACAGGAATGAAGTGATAGAGAAATCAACAGTGATAGTCGAACCTTTCTTTTAAAAAAATCATTTTATTCAGAGCTCTGACAACTCATCACAATCCACATCCACTGGATATACCCATTGTGTCAATTCCATTTGCACATTTGTTGTCAACATCATTCTCAATACATCTGCTTTCTACTTGAGCCTTTGATATCAGTTCCTCATTCTTCCCTCCCTCCCCAGCCCTCCCCTCCCTTAAGAACCCTTGATAATTTATGTTATTATTTTTTCCTATCTTATACTGCCTGACGTCTCCCTTCACCCATTCTTCTGTTGTCCATCTCCCCAGGGAGGAGGTTATATGTAGATTCTTATAATTGGTTCCTTCTTTCTGCAGCCTCTTCCACTCTCCCAGTATCGCCACTCTCACAACTGGTCCTAAAAGGATCATCTGTCCTGGATTCGCTGTGTTTCCAGTTCCTTTTTAGGTCAGTGTACATCCTTCAATGCAGCCAGATTCATAAGGTGAAATAGGGGTTGTGATAGTGTGTATGGTGGGAGAAGCACTAAGAACTAGAGGAAATCTGTCTGTTTCATCATTGCTATACTGCACCCTAACTGAGACCATCAGTTTTCTTCACTACACTTGCTTGTGCACACATTTGTCTTTAGAAATCATGTTGGGAAGGTGAGCATCATGGAATGCCAGGTTAATAGAACAAAGTGTTCTTGTATTGAGGGAGTCCTTGAGTGGAGGTCCAAGGTCTATTTGCTATCTTAATACTAAACTTATAAATATATGCTCCAAATCACTTCCCCCATCATCATACAAAAATACATTCACATTTGTACATGTCTGTATTTAGATCTCTATAAATGCCCTCTGCCTCCTAATTCTTTCTTCTATTTCATTTTACTTTTCTCTTGCACCACTATCATGCTCTGCCTTTATTTGGGTTTCAGTAATTACATTGCCCTTGATCAAGCCCAACCAGGCCTCTTACACCCTCCTAGCCACTGATTTTGAATCACATGTTGTTCCCTTGTCTATGGATTGTATCTAGATAGATCTGCAGAGATAATAACATGCACATAGGAACAAGACAGAGCCAAACAATGTGACACTGGAAACAAAACAAAGACAGCAACAAAACAGTGACAAAAAAAACACAACCATAAACAAAACAAACAAAAAAGGAAAGCTTGCAAATAGTCCAAGGTCTGTTTGTTGACCTTTAGGAATATTTTCTGGTCACGTCTGATGGGGTGCCAAGCCCTGGTCCCAAAGTCTATTTTGGTACTCCCTCGGGACCTCCATGCTCTGCTCCCCTTGCTGTTCTATTGCACTCCTTTAGTGTTTTGCCTTGATGTAGTGGGGTCAGATCGGGCACAAATGCCACACTGCATCTCCTCTGTTGTCCCCTGTGGGGCTATGGGCCAGTAAGGGATGCCGTGTCTCATCGTGGGGCCGGCCATATCATCTTCTCTGTGCATTGGTGGCTCTGAGCTGGGCTACAGTCCTCAGCGGTTGGTGGGTCAGAGGGAGCTCCACTTCCTTCTCCTTTCATTTGCTTTCACTTCCATCAGGGTATGGTAGGTCAGGTCCTTCCCCCCACCAGAAGCTCTAGTGTTGTTCTTTGTAGCACAAACTTCCTGGGGGGGGTCAGGCCGGTGCCGCTTGCTACTAGCCCTGTAGTGCAGTCTTCCCGTGCATTCCTCCATGTGCTGTGCTACCTCGTGGACATTCTACGGAATCTCCAATTCGGTAGAGACACAACCAATACTCACCCCTGGGTGGGAATGGTGAACCTTTCAATAGCTCATTTTCCACAATAGATAGAACAACTAGTAAGATCAGCAAGGAAAGAGTGAACTTTTAAAGAGACGTTTTAAGAATGTTTCACCCAACAACAGCTACATACATGTCCTTTTTTTTTTTTAAAGCTCATGACATAATCCAGGGTACATTATCTGTTGGGCCATAGACAAGTCTTCATGGGAGAGGAAGGCCCCCAACAAGAGGTACTGGCACAGTGGCTGAAAGAATGGCTCCAAGCAGAGGGACAAACAACGCCATCTGTGCCTCTTTTTTGTTCATAGGGTCACCCCAGATGAGAATGGACTTGATCCACAAAGCAACAATAAATATCACAGTAGTTATGGGACACAGCTGAAGCAACGTTCTGAAAAATTTATAGCTCTGAAGAAGAAATGAAGAAAAGTCTCAAAAATAAAACAAAACTGACTTTCTACTTTAAGACAAAATGAAAGCAAAGCAAACTGAACTTTAAAAAAACAGAATAGAATATTTTAAAAATGGTAGAACATACATTAACAAAATACAGAATAGAGTAATAATAAAGAAAATAGTCAAAAAATTCCTTTTGGGAAACATTTACAGGATTGACCAGAATTCAGCCACATTGGCCTGGAAGGGGAAGACTCAAATTAGAATCAGAAGACAAAAAAAGGGTATTACTGTAAACTTTCCAGAGATAAAAATTTAATAAAGGAATAGAAATGAAAAGTATTTTGAAATGAACACTCTTCACCAACATGCTAGATCATTTAATTGAAATATAAAAGAGATTTGGGTTGAGTGCCGGTGGTGTAGTGGTTGAGTGAGGGACTGCGTCCCACTGGCCTGGTGGTTCAAATCCAGCAGCAGCTCTCCAGGAGCAAGGCTGGGCCTCCCACTCCAAAAAGAGGGCAGTGACGCCCCCACAAAAAAAAAGAGATTTGAAAATTGGTATATAAAATATAAATTAAAAAGTTCACATTCTTAATAAAATAAGGAAGAAATAGAATGAGCCTATGTTTAAACACAGTGAATTCTACCAGACATTAAAAGAATAATTATTAGACACTATTCACAAATGTACTCTAACTAAAATATATTTCTTAAAGCCAATATTATCTTGATATAAAAATCAAACTCACATCAGAAAACAAAAAGAAACTAAAGTATAGATATCTATCACATGTGGAAACTTTCAATAAAATATGAGCAGCTAAAATTCTACAGTATATAAGAAGAATATCTATCATGATTTTGATCATGTGACATTCATCTCAGTGCTGCAAGTGGATCAGCACATAAAATCAGTCAATGAAAAGCAATCTTTTTTTTTCTTTTTGAAAAGCAATACTTTTAATATAGAGCACATTGACAAGTTAAAATATGTAAATTGATAAACAATATAAGTAGAAAGACCAAAAACATTTTTAAAATCTTCATTCCCTAATACAAAATATTCCTTTTAGCTGTCTGAATATAGTCTTGTGGTTTCCTGAAATTTCCTTTTACTTACCGTATTTTTCGGACCATGAGATGCACCTGACTATAAGACACACCCAATTTTTTTAGAGCAGGAAAACCAGAAAAAATATTCTAAATCAAAGATTACCAGTATGAAAATGTTCTGTGGTACCACATTTTTGGCCTATAAGACACACCTTCATTGCCCCCCTACTTTTTTTGGAAGGGAGTGTGTCTTATGGCTCGAAAAATATGGTAATTTGAATGTGTGGAAATAATTCTTATCTTCTGTTACCTGCAAGGGATATGAAAACTACTGGATGAAGATTAGGCATGAGGGAGACTATTACTTAATCATTTTACTCCTCTAGTTTCCTCTCTGTAAATTCTTGAGGTTCCTGAACATAAAATGAATCTTACCAGGTTGGAAGATATTCTTCTTCAAATGCAGGCAGAGTTTGATTGGGTCATAAAAGATCGAGTGCAATTATCAAAGACACGTAATAAAGCTTTGTCTTTCTTAGATAGGATGTGAAAACAAAGAAGTATTATCATCAATTTTGGGTAGGCTGTTTCTCTTTATTTTATATTTCTTCCTTCTCCCTATCATTTCCACAGTTCTTTCCTACCCCACCCCCAAGATTGTATGCTAACAATTGCCCACGATCTCTGCATTCAGAGTCTGATATCTGTGTGTCAAACATGAACTCCCTCTGAAAGCCCCCCTAGTCACATCGCCTGTAGAGCAAAGTCTTTCAAATCCATTTTAAAAGTCACTTAAAATCTACTACCTGGAGAGTCCTAAAGGATCCTCCATGAATGCAGCTCTTCGTGAAGACCCTAAGTGGGAAGACCATCACTCTTGGAATCGAACCCTCAGATACAATAGATAGAGAACGTGAAGGTCAAGATCCAGGACCAGGAAAGAATTGGTCTGGATCAGTGGCGGCTGATCTTTGCAGGCAAACAGCGAGAAGATGGACTGGCGCACCTTTGCCAGCCTTCAGGAGGGCGGAGTGCACTCTTCTTCTTGGGCTGGGACTTTGTGGTGGTGCTAAGAAAAGGAAGTCTTACACCACTTCACAGAAGAACAAGCAGAAGAGAAAGAAAGTGTGTGTGTGTGTGTGAGAGAGAGAGAGAGAGAGAGAGAGAGAGAGAGAGAGAGAGAGAGAGAGAGAGAAGCTGGCCTTCTCAAAATACTCTAAGGCCAAGGGAGATGAAGGTGGCAAAATCAGCCGCCTTCGGTGCCAATGCCCTTCAGGAGAGTGTGGTGCTGGGGTTTTCATGGACAGGCAGTTTGACAGACATTAGTGCTGTCTGACCCATTGTTTCAACAAACCGGAAGACAAGAAGCTGTGTTAATAAAGGACATGAACATTAAAACCAAAACAAAGAGACACGAATTTAGTTTCCTATCAAATTTATGCAGCTTAAATTATATGCCTATCAATCTCGTACTGTTCTAACTTCAAATGAAATATTAATTAGTGCTTGTAATTATTAGGTCCATTTCACTAGCTACCAGTTTAGAGCCCAGGTCATGGTGACTTGGCGTGGGCTCTATGGCAGTTAGTTTGATTTTGGTTTGGACCAGGTATTCATATCCTTGAAATGCAAACTCATCGCACCATTACTAAACATGTGTTCCCTTATAAATGAAAACATATATGCATAGCTTCCTCAATATAAACTCATAAATTTGACATATGTGTGCCATATTTTATTTACAATTGAAGTAAAACAGTAACTGATGTAAACATGACTAAATTGAATTACTCTATTTAGTAAATTCCCATTACACGATTTAAAATTTTTTTTCCATTATATGATTTTTAAGATGACATGATGTTTAAGATGACATCTCTAGACAATCATTTGCCCACTTAGTTGGTACTGATGGGAAGACTCTGCTCCTTAGGGCATATACTTGATACATAGTATTGTATATTAGATATATTTCTAGCTTAATGCTTTCAAAATTTTTCAAAATATCATGAATGATCAGGAAATGTAGATTTTTGCATTCTGTTAAATTTTGAGTCCTAGAATATATGCTAGACTTTTTGAATGATTTTTAAAAGAGAATAATTAAGAAAATCTTCCAATTGATATATGATTACCTAAAGAAAAGTGAAACAAAATCAAGCTTTGTTCAAATTCAAGTTCTATGATACTGAGGTCTTCCCTGTGTCTTGGTAACTATACTTTCATGACCTTCACTATATCACCTATGTGCCCGTTAGAAACACTGCTCTTCTTTCCCTATGATTTGGCAAGTTTAAGCATGACTTTACTTGATGACAGCGCTTTAAAATAATCTTGACCTTTCATTGGGGTAGAATTTCCCATGCGCTACATTATTGCTTAGCACAAGTTAGCAAGGGGTGTGCATACTTTGGAATCAATTCAATACCAATGAACAACAATGACATTTTAGAATGAAGGCATCAATCAAACATGTGAGATTCATCTTCAAATATTGGGCAGACTTCTATGTCATTCTGGATAATTTCCTTCAAGAAAAAATCATATTTTTCCATTATATACATAAAGAGATTAGACCAATGACAGGAGAATTTAATCCAGAATCATCCAATGACAATATTTTAAAAATATCAGCTTGCCCTATTGTTCCTTATACATCACTGATTGGTGCTCTGTGATTGAGTCCATTCAAGCTCATGGTGACCCAAAAGGAAAGGATGGAACTGTCCCTTTGCATTTCTTAGACTGAATTTCTACAGGCGCAAAGAGCTTCATCTTTCTTCCAAGGTGTATCTGGTGGACTTGAACTGTTAAACTTATGGCCCACAGACAATACTTGCATGTGGCTCCGTACATTACCAGGGTTTCTTAATTATGGTCACATAATTAAGTCCTGGGCCAATCATTTATACTTTTTTTTTCTCCTCCTCATACTTTTGCATTCAAACTCTGCATATTAGGTTACCTCAAGCATAGTTTCAAGTCCATATGCATACAAATGAAATGTATCTATTTTTCCCTCTTAGGTAACATCTCAGGAATATTAAAATGCAGTAAAATATTGTAACAATTTTAATGTTTTGTGATTTACTCAAGTCAATTTAAAATAATGACTGCTTTCTACATGTTTGTCTGATCAGTCCTACAGCTGTAGATGAATATATGTGAGTTGCAGGCACAAACCTAATTCAAGTACATGAATAGGAAAAAGAAGCTAAATAAGACCCAAGTTCTGTTGCACTCAATAGATTCCACTTGACACGAGCATTTTACCTGGCTATGTAACACCGGTATTCTATAAATAACATGCATTGGAAGTTTTCAACCAAGGTAAACAGAATTTATTCTGCCAAGTACATCATTGTTTGAAGGACATTAGCAATGCATAATTTGCCCTGATCTTCATGACTCCATTATACCAGTTACTAGATATCATACCCTAGTAATTTATAACCTCAAATCATGAATCCCATACAACTGAGAGAAAGGATATTTATTTCTTTATACATAATGGTAGGGCAATTTCTGGGGAACTGAAGTGTGAATAAATACAATAACTTAAAGTAATATACTTTCTATTATAACTTTGGAGAGTTAAAATGCAATGATAACTACATTGCTTCCAGTATGCTCAAGGTTTTCAGATTGAAGCAGGAGTTTACACACACACACATTTATATATACAAAGCACATGTAGGATGAGAAATGTGTAAGAAAGGTGAGAAATGTTCATGACTGGCTTAATATATGAAATTTTCTCTAGAAATAATTCTTGCCTTCTCTCTAATTATTCAGTATTTTAAGTCAATCTGTGCATCTGGAGCATATGTTAAGTATGCGGTATAACAATGATATATCACATTGTGTGTTGCACGATAGGCCTTTTGGCACCCAAATTTCCCAAATATTAGGAAAATATGCTTTTCTGATGTTATATGATTTGTGTACTATTTTAAAAACATGATGGAATTATGAAATTTCTTCTGGTTATAAACTCATCCATAGGTTATAAACTTATCTAAAAAAACCTTCTAATTATTTGTGGTCACATGACTTATTTTTAAAGCAGAACACTTAATTATAGCATCCTATTGAAATGAAAGAAAATGTTCTTATAACTAAAAAATCAGATTTTATCCAACAAAGTAAAAATAATTACATTTAAATGATGAGTTTTAAAGCATAGCTTTAATACCTTATAGTGTAATTCAAACTTTCCAATGAAGTTAGATACAATTTATGTTGATTTAAAATGCACATTATTTAGGATGACATAATAGAATATTAACAATATCATTTGAGAAAAGGGAACTTTTGGACATTCACTACAACACAGATGGGGGACTGGAAATTGAGGTAATATGTGATTTTACCAGAACCATAAAAGCAGCTTTTTATAAGTTCACCACACAAAAGACCCAAGTCCCTGCCATGAACTCACTGCTGACTCTTAACTCACTGTAGAGTTCTGAGACTGTGCCTGTGTGTGGTAGTAAAAATCTCAAATTTTCTCTTAAACTTAGTCTAAGGCGTAGCCTAAGAACAATTAGTTCTGATGAGTCAGCCCTGCCTGATACCCAGTCTCATGAAGAGACCGCTGATGACATGGGTTCCTTAGTAAAGTGTGAAGAAATCCAATAGTGCCCAGTGATGAGAACAAAGAACATCTCATCTAGGGTACTTGTCTTAAAATAAGCAGCCATCTGACTGAGATGTCGGCTAAATCCAAATAATAAGGATCTAAGATGAGAGCAGGGAATTATATTAAGGCTTAAATTTTGCATACCCAGTTTGCACATGGCCATGAATGAGAGTGAAAGCTCAAACTCCATTGGAAGAGTCCCCTTTGAAGTAAGCCTCTCCTGAATCCCCTCAACATTGAGCAGGATGTAGTTAACCTTGTCCTCAGATGGAGTTTGGGAAAGTGGGTCATTGCAGATGTATTTTAAATAGGTTAAATTTTAACATATTGTCATCGGTTTTTCCTTTTGATTCATTTCATATTTGTTCAAGTTTTCATTGTTTCTTGATTTTTTTGGATGGAAGTTTATCTATGGAATTTTGTTGTTTTGGTATGATTTTCTTTGTATGAAAGCCAAGACAGTTAAATCTATAAAGACAGTAATAGGTTCTTTGGGTTATGACAGGAGAGGTTGTAGGAAAATGGGAAGTTAATAATAAGTACAAGAATCAAGAAAATATACTAAAATTGATTGGGGTGATAATTGAACAACTTATTAATATACTTGATGCATTGATATGTATGGTATGTGAATTATGTGCCAAAATTGTGAAAATTATTATTTTTGCAGGTTATTGTGAAGCTGGAATGGTAATAAAGTTCTCTGACAAAAAGATTATTGAAACATTTATCCAAATTGTCCACACAAGACTATAATATTGACTGTCTTTTAAAAACTATATGTCCTTATCAAGTCTTTGATTTCCAAACTATAAAACTATCAATATCAACAAAAAGTACAAAACAAATCAAGAGTGTCAATATTATTGCAGCATAAGATTTTGAGGAAAAATAATGGGTTGTGAAATTTGGCAAGGTAGTTATTAAAAACAAAACTGGATTATCTTCTTTGCACAGTATATAATACTCAATAATAAAATGTTTATATTTAAATTAATTCACATGAAATATTAATTTATATATTAAAACATTTAGAATATAAATAACAATGCATATTGATTAGCTCCCATAAACAAATATATGTCACTGAGTTTGATAACTTCCTTGGAATCGACAAATTCTTTAAAAAATAGAAATACATCAACTTAATCCCTGAGAATTCTATAACCTGTATTTGGATTTTTATAGTTTTGGCAATTGCTTTCAATTCATAAAGATTCTATTTTAAAAAGACCAACCCACCTCCTTCTGTGCCATCCTTAAAATATCTATTTGAGCCACTGTACCAATCCATCTTATTTAGGGTCTTTTTCTTTTAAAAAATCATTTTATTGGAGGCTTGCACATCATTTTTCACAATACATATATACATATACTGTGACAAGCACCTTCACCTGCCTGCTGATATCACCATTCTCCAAATATCTGTTTTCCACTTGAGCCCTTGACATCAGCTTCTCATGTTTTCCCTTCCATCCTTGCTCCCCCCTCCCCCACAACTCTCAATACTTTATAAATGATTATTGTTTTGTCATAGCTTGCACAGCCTAACATCTCCCCTTGCTTGCTCCTCCAATGTTCATCCTCCAGATAGGAGGTTATGTGTAGATCCTTATAAGTGGAGCCCCCTCTCTACCCCACTTTCCCTCCATTGATCCACTCTCCACTCTCCACTCTCACCACTGTCCCAAGGGGTCCATCTGTCCTGGGTTCTCCATATTTCCTGTTCCCATCTCTACCAGTGTACCTCCTCCAGTCCAGCTGGATTTGTAAGGTGTGATAGTTGGGGGGAGGAAGCCTTTAGAAACTATAGAAAAGTTGTATACTTCCTCGCTACTTCACTGCCTCTTGACTGGCCTGTCTCCTCCCTGTGACTCCCTTGGGGCTGTCCAATTGCCCATAAATGGGGCTTGGGTGTCCACTCTGCTCTCTTCCTCCTTTGTAGTAATGTGATTCTTGTTCTTTGAAGCTTGCTACCTGCTCCCTTCGGCCCCTAGTGATCATACAGACAGGTGTGCTTCTTCCATGTGAACTTTGCTGTTTCTGTGCTAGATGGCCACTTGTTCACCATCAAGCCTTTAAGACCCTAAATACTTTATCATTTGGTGGCTGGTGCCATCAGTTTCCTCCACTCTGTCTGCCTCTGCAACCTTTTGTTCTCCGTGATCATGCCAGGAGGGTGGGCACATAATGATATGATTTTTGTTCTTTGATATCTGATACCTGATTCTTTCCACAACTAAAGGTCACACAAGCTGGTGTACTTCTTTATGGTGGACTTTGTTGCTCCTGAGATATATGACTGCTTGTTTACCCTCAAGCCTTTAATACCTCACATGCTATATCTTTTGATAGCCGGGTGCCATCACCACTCTTCTTCATGCCCCCATATGTCCTCAGTGATCATATTAGGAAGGTGTGCACACAGTGATAAGGTTAATTTCCTATTTGATGTCTGAGACATGATCTTTTCATACCTCGTGGCCACAATGGCTGATGTGCTTCTTCTGTGTGGGCTTGGATACTTCTCAGCTAGATGACCATTTGTTTGAACTTCAGGCTTTGAGACCCCAGATGCTATATCCTTTGATACCAGGGTGCCATTAGTTTTCTTCACCACATTTGTGTATGCACCTATTTGACTTCAGTGATCATACTGGGCCAGTGAGCATCATGGCATACCAGATTAATAGAACAAAATGCTCTTACATTGAGGGAGTGTCTGGGTGGGGGCCCAAGGTCCATCTGCCACCTTAGTACTAAACCTATAAATATATGTACCTGGATTTATTCCGTCTTCATCATGAATAATCAAGTTTACACATGTACATGCCTGGGTCTTTTTCAACTGGCTCTCTACTATTCCAAGCAGCATATCTTTCTCCAGAGAATGGACACTCTTAACAGAATGTCCCAAATCTATGTAAATTTCCACTTCCACAGAGTACTGTAGTTGACCACATTTTTTTTGAGATAAGTATCATTGTTCTTCTTGAAGTCCATGCTTTATTACATTTTCTTTGCCAATGCCAGAATTCAACAGTATCAATTAATATTACATTTTACTTCTAGTGTTTGCATTTATGTGGAATGATTAAAATATAATGGCTTTGAAACACATTTATCCACCAAGTGATATATTTGCTATTTTAAACTTCAAAGACCTTTTGCAAAAGATGCTTTGCAATCCAATATGTTATTTCTTGACTATTGGTTCCATGGTAATTGATCAAGCAAAATAAAATAGAATCCTTGATAAATTAATTATCTTAATCATGTACTATTATGTTACTCATGAAGTCATTAAGAATTTACTTACAGTTTGAGACTATTCATGTTTTCAATATATTGAAGTGTCATCCATACTGAAAGCTGTAGTCTGATTTTCACTAGTGAATCCTCACTTCCATTCAGCAAGGTTGTGTCATCTGCATAAATCAGGTTGTCAATGAGTTTTCCTCTATCCTTAGTAGTACATTTTTCTTCATATAGTCTAAGTTTTCAACTTGAGAAATCCTTAGCATGCTCTTCCTACTCCAGGTATTGCACATTTCATTATAATATCTTGTTTTTACAGAGCTGCTTTTATAAATCTTCAGATTAGCTTATTTTATGTTTTTGTTTTACCCTTCTACTTATTTTATATTCAAGAAAATAATTCAGGGTATCTTTTCACATGCATTTTTATCCCATACTTCTAACCTGTCTTTTAACTCAAAGTTTTCTTTTTTCATCCGGAATGTCTTGGATGTCATGTAATAACTAATTGCATTGTCAGTTATTTGTGTTCAATGCCTCCACTGTATTTAGAGATGCAGTTGGTATATACCAGGAGTCCTCAAGCTATGGCCAGCAAGCTGCGTGTGGCCATCCAAGGACATTTATCCGGCTCACCTGGTGTTGTTACTCCCACTGCCTGTTCTGCCTAGCTCCAGACTCTTTCCGGTCCGACAGTGTGCATGTGTGGAATGTGTGCCACATTCTCTGACTCTCTTCCTTCTCCCTATCTCTCAACTCCTGCTCTCAGTCTCTGGTGTGATCAGCTGAGACAGGCTTGCCTGTGCAGAGCCTGCTGTTGCCTGAGGACCAAGGTAAGAACAAGTTAGGATTTAATTATTTTTGTTAGGTCTATTTTTTAAATTTTATTTTGTAGTTAGTAAGGCCCCCCTTTTTTGCAGTTAAGGGGGGACTTTTTTTTTTCTGAAATTAGGAGGTCTTTTATGCAGATAGGGGGCACCTTTTTTGAAGTTAAAAGACCCTTTTTATTGAAGGTAGAGCCTTTTTAAGTTGATTAGTTGTTTGGAAGAGGGTTTTAGGGGGGTTGCATCACAGGGATAATACAGATAGCGCTCAGTGCTAATGCAAATGGTCTGTGCTCAGGGATAATGTAAATAGTGCTCAGTGTTCATGTAAACAGTCAGTGCTCAGCATTAATGCAAATAGTGGTCAGTGTTATCACAAAAGCTCAGTCATCAGTGTTAAAGCAAATGATCAGTGCTCAGTGTTATCTCATAGGGCCCCAGACTGGTCACCTGCTTAGGGCCTCATGGGAATTAATCTGGCTCTGCAGACAGTTGAGGAATAAGAAACCCAATTTAATTGACATTAAGTGCATTTATATTCTGATTGATCTTCAGTTGATGTTGCATGTTGTGTGCTGTGTAACCCTGGTTCACACTGTTGCGATCGCTCAGCAGTACAAGTTCAGCCATAAACCTGTATTACATTTGGAAGCATTAAGCCATATGTTTCTTCTTTTTTTCTGCATTGTCAACTCAGCAAAATACTGTTGTGAAGCAGAAGCAGCTAAATATTTCAACACTGCAAGCAAGTTTTCAAGTTGCCGAGCTAATGGGTGAGAAAACCCATGTGCTCAGATTCCTGTGCGAGTTCACAGATCTTAGTGAGTTTTGCACAGGGTAGTATGAACTGGAAAGGTAGAGGAGGAACCAGCTCTGGTTCCTGCCACAGTGTGTGCCTGAAGTAAAAGCAGAGTTCCACCAATAGGGGCACTGGTAACGCTGAAATGATGTGGACTGGCAGCGCTGCATTGATGGACACTGATCAGACTGTATTGATGAACAGTGCAGTCTATATGTCTCTGTGTGAGCAAAGTCATTGCTAGTATAATGTTTTGCAGCGATACACACACACACACACACATTTGGAATCCCGAAGAAAAAATGATAACAAGATATCAAGAAAGAGAAAAAATTGACTAGGAGTGTAGAATATTCAAAGAACATTGTACTTATGATTATTTTTTCATGAAGTACAAGGAGATATCTGTGTGTCCTATATGCCAGATTATAGTGTCTGTGTTCAAAGAATGCAATTTGTGTTGACACTATCAAACTCAGCATAAAGATAAATATGATTGTTTGGTCGAAGAAGTGAGAAAAGATAAACTACTAAAACTGAAAAATACATTGTCAACTCAGCAAAATACTTTTGTGAAGCAGAAGCAGCTAAATATTTCATCACTGCCTGCAAGTTTTCTAGTTGCCAAGCTAATAGTGTGCACTGGCAGACCATTTGTGGAAAGAGAATTTGTTACAGACTACCTTTCTACTGTTGCCAAGGAGATGTGTTCAGAGTCTGATTTATTTAGTACAGTGAGTTTTTCAGGACCAACAATTACATGAAGGATTGAAGAAATGGGAGAGAATTTGCATCAGCATTTGCAAAATTCCACAAAAAAATACTTTCCTATTTTTCCTTAGCACTCAAGGAAAGAAATGATGCTCATGGTTCTGCACAACTTCTAATTTTTATTCTTGGGAAGAATGACTATTTGAAGTCAGAGAAAACTTGTTGCACTGCAAAGCATCAAAGGAAAAACTACAGGAGAGAATATCTATGACAAGGTTATAAGAGATATCACCGGGCTACTCCACAGTTTCTATGTGCAACTTCAAGGAGAGGAGAAGCTCATCTGTGATATGCAATCACATGTGAAAGCACTGGAAGTAAAATTAGGCCTCCTCATCAAACATGGGAAGAGGAAAATGTCTGCCATCTCCCCACAATTCAAAAACCTTTGAAAAGGTTTGTCAAACTGTGAATGGTTTGGGGCGGGACTGCACTAAACTAGCCAGTGTGACGACTGATGGTACTGCTAGCATCGTGACATCTAAGGAAGAGTAATTTCTTGCATTAACAGAGATATGAACAAACATAACCATTCTCATCCAACAGCCATACACTGCCTCATGCACCAACAAGCACTGTGTGGTAAATCCCTGAAGTGGGACTCTGTTATGAAAATTGTGGTATCCTGTGTTAACTTCATTAGCGCTAAGGCCCTAAACCATAGACAATTTCAGGAATTTCTGTCTGAGCGAAATGTTGGCTATGAAAATGTTCTCTACCACAAAGAAGTCCATTGCCTGAGTCGAGGGAAAGTTTTGAAGCATTTCTATGACTTACTGTCACAGATTTCATCTTTTCTGCTTTCAAAAAAACAAAGCAATACTGGAGCTCAATGTCACAAAATGGAAATGGCACCTTACCTTTCTGACAGATATAACAGAGCTACTCAAGAGTTTCAATGTGCAGCTTTAAGGAGAGGAGAAGCTCATCAGTGATAGGCAATCACAGGTGAAAGCACTGGAAGTAAAATTAGGCCTCCTCATCAAACATGGGAAGGAGGAAAATGTCTGCCATCTCCCCACAATTCAAAGTCTGTTGAGGAAAAACCATTGGTTGCATTCCCAAACAAAACATGCTGGGATTCACTGGAAAAGTTGCAAAAGTAATTCCGATTTAGATTTAAAGAACTTCATCTCCATGAACAGAATATACAGCTTTTCCATAATCCATTTTCTATTGACATTGAAAATGTGGGTACAGTTTACCAAATGGAACGGGCTGAACTGCAGAATGGTGGCTCTCTGGAAGGCACATTCAAGTCAAGCAGCCTTCCTAATTTCTGTGCATCTCTCCCCTCTGAAATGTATCCTAATCTGAGAAACCATACACTCAAAATGGCAACCATCCTTGGCAGCACTTTTGTCTGTGAGCAGACTTTTTCCAGAATGATGAACTCTCCAACCCGATCTAGACTAATTGTTGAATACTTGCAACACTTGTGACAAATATGGAACCAGACATTGATCATCTCATTAGCCAAAAGCGGGAGCATAGTTCCCATGGAAATACTGGTAAGTTTGTTGATTTAACTTTACATGTTCTTCATTTTAAATATTGTATTTGTTCCCAGTTTATTTTTTTTTTACTTCAAAATAGATATGTGCAGTGTGCTTAGGAATTTTTTCATAGTTACTTTATTTTTAACTATAGTCTGGTTCTCCAATGTTCTGAGGGACAGTGAACTGGCCACTTGTTTAAAAAGTTTGAGGACCCCTGGATTAAATATATATACTGTGATTTTGTTCAGCTCCAACCAGAAATTGCATGTGAGAAATTGAAGGGCTCATCTTCTTAGGCAATAGATGAGAGTGTGCTGCTGCTATCCAAAAGTTTTCACTGGCCAATATTTCCAGAAATAGATGATCAGGTTTTTTTCTAATCTGAATTTTTCTCAACATGATAATTAAAGCTGTCTACCTTTGCTGATTTTGTTCACACTTGAAATACTAGCAGTGTCACTTCCAGCATGCCAGCAGCATACAGCCTACCATGGTTTGACAAAGTGACAGAGAAGTAGTAAATACTTGCTCCACAGAAGACCATTTCAAAGCCACTGAACTTAAAATACTCTTAATTACTTAAGTAATTTAATATGATGACACATAACCAAAATAACATGGAAATATGAGCAATTTAATGAGAGACCCTGCAGAAAAGTCAATAAGCATATAAAAGTGATTTGTTATGGAAATGCAAACAAAATTGACATTGGTGTACTCATTAAAAGGGTTTATAAAAAGATTGTCAACATCAACTTTTTGGCAGGATTTGGAGAATTTGCAACACTATACACTGATGATTTTTTTTGTAAAGTAGTTTGGAAGTTTATTAAGGATCAAATGTATACTTACTGTATGATCCAGATATTCCCTTTCAATATTTCAAGAGAATCAAAAGCATGTATCCATACAAAGACTGAAGCATGGATATTTAAAACAGCTTCTTTTTAAGATCTGGTTATTGAATGTTTCCTAAATGTTAAAATGTAGATACATAACTCAAAGAAATTATGTTCAACAAAGAACCAGCCTAAAAGGAAAGATACATGTAATATGATTCTATACAATTAGTATTAAGGCAGCAGATGAACATTGGACCTCCAAATCAAGTACTCACTCAATGCAAGAACATTTTGTTTTCTTAGAATGGCATTTCATGATGCTCCCTTCCCAATATGATCACTGAAGACAAATATGTGCATGAACAAAAGTGGTGAAGAAATTTGATGGTCCTGGCTATCAAAATATAGCATCTGGGGACTTAAAGGCTTGAAGGTAAACAAACACTCAACTAGCTCAGAAGCAACAAAGCCCACATGGAAGAAATATGCCAGCCTGTGTGACTGTTAGGTGTCAAAGTGATCTGAAATCAAGCATCATCGAAGAACAAGCAATTATATCATATCGTTGTGTGCCCACCGTCCTGATATGATTGCTGAAGACAAATGTATGCATAAGCAAATGTGTTGAAGAAAGCTGATGGTGCCTGACTATCAAAAGATATAATGTCTGTGGTCTTTAAAGATTGAAAATAAACAAGTGGCCAACTAGCTCAGAAACAACAAAGCCCACAAGGAAGAAGTACACCAGCCTGTGTGACCATGAGATGTCAAAGCGATCAGATATCAGGCATCAAAGAACTAAAAATAATATCATTTTAAATGAGGGGAAATACAGATTGGGAACCCATCTATAGATCCTGGACCATCCCCTTACAGAAGGGTTGCAGGAGGAGAAGAGCCAGGTAGAGTGCAGTGTAGCAATGACGAAACATACAACTTCCCTCTAGTTCTTTAATGTTCCCGCCCCCCCCCCCCACTATCATAATCCCAATTCTACATTACAAATCTGGCTAGAGCAGATGATGTACACTCCTCCAGGTAGGAACTGGAAACATAGGGAATTCAGGACTAATGACCCCTACAGGATCAGTGGTGGGAGTGGTGACACTGGAAGGGTGGGGGGGGATTGATTATAAGAATCTACATATAACCTCCTCCCTGGGGTATGAAGAACAAGGCAGTGGGTGAAGGGAGACATTAGACAGTGTAAGATATGAAAAATAATAACATAAATTATCAAATGTTCATGAATGAGGAGATATCAGAGAGGGAGGGGAAAATTAGGAGCTAATAACAAGGGCTTACATAGAAAGCAAAAAAAAAAAAAGAGAATGAAAATGGCAACAAATGTACAAATGTGCTTGATGTACAAAGGATGGATTGATGGATGGTGATAAGAGTTGTATGCATCCCCATTAAAATGATTTTTAAAAGCATATAATGATTCTATTCATGTACATGTAATTATGGTATAAATATAGACTCAAACCAAACCAAACTCAACACCATCAAATTGATGTTGACTCATAGCAAGTGTACTGGTCAGGGCAGAATTGATCCTGTGAGTTTTTGAGACTGTTAACTTTTTATAGGAGAAGAAAATCCCATCTTTCTCCTGAAAAATTTAAATCTATGTGTCTATATATACACATAGCAGAACATTTATTGTCTAGCAATGGAGGGAATTGCAGTGTGGTGGGGTAGATTTTACAAAAGAAAATGATGATCTTGAGGTGGTGGCTAAGCACATTACCTGGATTGTTGTAGAGAATACATGAATGCACAGATGACAAGAGTCCTGGTTGCCCAGAGGTGCTAGCACTGGGCTGCTCACTCAAACATGGGAGGTTGGCATGCACCAGCCTAGGCTCTGGATGTTCATAGAAATGTGGAGTCTTAGGTTCCCAGGGAGAAGTTCTATTCTGTCTTAAAGGGGTCGCTACAAATTGAGCATGACTCCACCGCGGTGGGTTACTCAAGTCACCTCACTTTTATTGAGTGGATTCTGAGTCCCCTGGTGGCTGTTAACGCAGCTTGAAAGCACCAGCCACGCTGAAAGAAAGAGGGGACTTTGTGCTCTCATAGTGTCACCGTCTCAGAAACAACACAGGGCAGCTCGATTCTGGCCTAAAGGTCCACTGTGAATACATACATACAAAGGCGGTATTGAACATCTCCGTTATCTTTTCATTCCACTTGTCCAAAATCTTTGTGAAGCTCTCGCATAGGTATATTTTATGAAGAATGGTATACTTTTGTGTTAGTCCATGTTGTCTAGAGGAACAAATTTCATAGATATATATATATATGAAAAAGTTTTATATATAAGAGGAACAGGACATTGAGCCCAGTCCAGCTCAAAGTCATAAGTCCAATATTAACCCATATGCCTAAATCAGTCTATAAAGTCTCCTTCCGACTCACGAAGTCAAAGGACATTGGGTGAAGAATCCCGGCTCTGACAGGGATCTCCACATGGCTTCTCGCTTCCAGGGCTCAGGGTCCATCAATAGCAGAAGCAACTCGGCGCTGGCAGAGGTCTCCATGTGGTCGCCCCAGTTTCACAGGTCTGACTCTATCAGGGCAACGCCATGTGGTCTCTCCGCCGGCTCCTCCAGCTTCTCAGACATTGCCATATTGTCTTCTCAGACTAACTCCCAACAGCTGGGGAAGATAGCTTCTCATATTCATGAGGGAAATATCGTGAGATTTCTCAGACGTATCAGGAGAAAGCCATGCCCACACCGAGGCCTCTTTGGCTACTCCATGGCTATCTCCAGATTAACAGGCCAAACTCCACCCCAACCTTTCAATCATAGAATTAACATAAGCACATGACTGCTACAACTTTCAATGTATGCTATATATTGTATGTTGAATACACATCAATAACATTATTAAAAAGGAGGAGTTGAACCCATTGAGGTTTAGCAAACTGATGCATTCTCATTCTCTTATAAATGCATAATAGTTCAATCATAGCCACTGCACTTGGAAGTATAAATTTTTTCAGTTAAGGTAGGATGACATAGGAATTGCCAGCTTCAATTACCCTTTCTATTTGGATAGGTAAGACAATGTTGTCAAGAACCCTGCAGCAGAATGTCTGTGTTTCTGTGAGCATAAGAAATCCACACAACCACCGTGGGTCGTAAAGAGTGCTGAGAATGTCTACCTCAAATTCAGGCATGCGCATAGTAGGTGAAAAGGAGCAGGGGCTTGTTGACTTTCCTAATATCTATATATACCCTTCCTAAAATAGGGAATTTGTGATATCATTATTATTCCTTAAGGTCTAATTTAAATTGAGCCATTTTCAATGACTAATTAAAGTATAGTATATTAACTTATGTAGTACTAATTTAAAACTTACATCTCATATCTCAATAATGCATTTAGTATCCATGAGATTTATAGCAAAATGATTACTGATTAGCTTTCTATACTCCCTACAGCAACTATTCATCAAACAGCAGCAAAGATAGCTTGAGTTTACATTAGCTACATTTTAAAGTTTAAATTGATTTAAATAAATAAAAATAACGTGAAATAATACAAAATATATTCTATGTATGATAGCTTAAATATGTAAAATAATAAGTTTAAAGCTTTTATCATTCAAGATTATGTAAGTGGATCAAGAAGTCCCATGAATAAAATTAAAGCTATATATAAACTACACATATTTACTATTGATGCCATTTTAGCACTGGGGTATTAATCAAAGGTTTGCCTGTTTGACTCTACCAGCTACTGCATGGAAGAAAAATGAGGCAATCCGTGGTCTTCTTAGAGATTTACCGCGTTAGAAATTCTAGGTGGCAGTTCTTTCTCCCAATCAACTCATTGGTGGTACATGAGGCCCTACTTAATGAGAAGACACCTAATTAAGAGGCTAAATTGAAGCTTATTTTCTTAAAGAAAAGCTTTTCAGAATTTTAATTTTAGGATATCACAGAGAAAGTTTTTTTTTACTTGATAAATATAACTTTTACTTTGTGTGACACCATAACCATAGTCTCATTGTGCTAGTCTTGAAGCAAATTCAAGATCACCCCTTATCTCTGCTCTGCTTGCATTTGAGACTCTAGGCCCTTTAACACTCTGTCTGCACAGCTTTATTGAAATCAATGGAAGCTCCCTGTTTAAATCAACAGTGTAAGGGTATGAGATCGCATGGAGAAAGTGACCCTTGAGATAGTATTGCTTTTGAAATAGAAAAGTTATCTTGGTTATTATAGAACTCGATGCAGCACATTTCCTATTTAAAGGACAGTAAAGCTATGTGCAAAAATATACTTCTTAAACAGTATTCATATTCAGCCACACACTGGTATGTTAACTGAATTTAGACTAAAAAATTAACATAATACAAAAATAAAATAATATAAGAAAAATTAGTAGTTTTCATGGCTTGTGAAGTGGTTCTTAAGTACAAGAATATTTATGAAAATTATGGGATACAGGAAAAGAAAGAAAAATATTAAAAGGAAAAAGATATTACAATTTTATTTTAAATAACTCAAAACTAATGAAGTTTTAAAAAGGAAGTAAATAAAAATTATATTTAACCTATTTTAATATCTTAGCATCAATTTCAGCATCTTGCTATAGAGTATTGCCAGAAATAATATTGGGAACGTTATGAAAAAATTCTAGAATAGTAACTTTTATGCTAGTTCACACAATATAATTTATTAAAGTCTATTAAGTGTACTTTTATGTACAATATATACATATATAATAGGATCTCATATTCTCAAAACAATTTGCCTAGGTATTATTATTAAGATTTCACAGATAACTGAGTAGGAATTTTAAAAGATGATTTCAAAGGGCATAAGTTATGAAAAAAAAGTACACAGGCCAGGGGTAACTTTCCCATACTTTATTCTGACAATATAATATGCTACTACTGCTATAACCAGGATGACACTGTTTAGTAACTTCATTAACATAGGAATACAAGATGTACCAATTTCATAATTTATAAAATTTCAAAATTATTTCATCTTTATTGCGAAGACTACCATTGTTGGTTTTAAACAAAAGAAAGAGCACTTTCACAGCGCATTAAATAAAAGCAGACCTGGGCCTCCTACTCCCACCACCGGAAAGCAGTGATGCCCTCCACCCCCCAAAAAAAGCATACATTACTGGTGGTATCTCTATTTGTTTTGTTACATTCAATCATTTTTATATTTCAGAAACATGAGTAGATATTCACATATAAAAATAAAGGGGTGGTTGAGCCCCGAGCCCCGGTGGCATAAATGGTAGTGTGCGGAACTGCAGTTCGCAGGCTTGGTGGTTCCAATCCAGTGGCGGCTTTCAGGAGAGGCACTGGGTAGCGCCCATGACCACCAGAGACAGCGATGCCCACAAAAAACAAAGCAAAAAAAAATTAAAGGGGCATAAGTAGTTTCTAACTTTCAGTAAGCCTGTAATTTTGAATGGAAGCAACTTGTTTATATTAAATGACTGATTTTTTTTATATACGTGAGGAGGTACGCCTCAAAAACTGAAATATTTTTTTCGAAGCTTTGCATTTAAATTTGTTTTTAAAAAACAACGTGGTTACCATCAAAGTACACTCCATTACAGTTAATACATTTGCAAAATCTGTGATTCAATTCTTGGAAACGTTTTTCAAGTGCATCTGTTTGGATGACTGACAGCACCTCTCTCATTTGTTTCCTTCACCTCTTCTACATCACCAAATCGCTGTTCTTTCTTGTCCTCTTCATTTGTAGAAACAAAAAGAAACCACATGAAGAGGGGTCAGGTGAGAAAGGTACATAGGGTAAGAGAGGTATGCTGCTCTTTGCCAAAAACCAGCACACTGAGATGTCTGTGAAAGCAGGTGTATTTTTATGGTGGCAAAGCTGGTGCCCTTCTGCCACAATTCAGGTTTTTGTTTTGTTGTTTTGTCACACACCATTACACAATCTTTTGAGATACTCTAAGTAGAAAGTTTGATTAACAGTCTGACCTGGTATAACAAATTCCAAATGCACCATCCCTCTCACATCAGAAACAAAAATGTCCCTCACTTGGGGGTACGCCACTCATAACAAGTGCAAGAGCACATTCTAACCAGCCTACAGAGCAAATAATAGAACTGTCGTCCTGGGTGCTGTTCAGTCCTCTGACAATTGGGGAGAGGGGTGTTGGGGGTGGGGGTGTAGAAGGGAAAGTGTCCCTGAATCTTAACAGTAAAGCCCTTTCTTTCGGCAATCAGCAAGCCATTTACTCTATAATACATGTTTTTGCTTTTATTTTAGATTTTGTTTGAAGACTTCCTGTAGAGTGAAATAAACACCTGCTTCTTGAGAGAAAGAGGATGCTTTCTATTCTGATCAAGAGGCTCAGAAAGAAACCCACAGGGGAAGTCCTACCTTGATTTATGTATGGGGTTGCTATAAGTAATAATCTGCTTGACCATGGGTTTGGATTTGGGTATATAGGTTTAAAGTATAACATTGCCAAAGGATATACAGAGAATATACAGAGACGAGAAGATAGATGATTAGACATAAACACATTGCCCCAAAATGTGGCAACTTCCAATGACCAAAGGAATAAAGCAACTCCAAAGTAGTTGCAAAAATTGAATTCTCAAAAAAGTGATCAACCAGAGATAATCTAATATAACAGGATATAAAAGAATTATAAAATTAACTTATAAAGAAGCTTTACTTTTGAAATATTTCTGTATACACTGTAAAAATTAAATCAGGCTGAGCCCTGGTGGCGTAAGTGGTTGAGTGAAGGACTGCCGCCCGCGGGGTTGGCAGTTCAAATCCAGTGGCGGCTCTCAGGAGCAGCAGTGGGTAGCGCCCACGACCACCAGAGGCAGTGATGCCCACAAAAAAAATTCAATCAGTTTTTTTTAGAGGTAAAAAGGTATAACTTATGTCGATTAAGTATGGCATCCCAGTGCATACTTTAAGTTAGTTTTGCCTACTATAATATGTAGAGAAAAGTAATTAAAAGACCAGTATATAATTACACAGTGGAATTCTTAAAAACACCCACTTTTGCAATTCTTATATTTATGAATTACATTTAAGAGCCAAAATATAATGGAGCTCCCATTAAGCTAATATAAATCAATGAATATTTTGAGTAAACTGCTAATGGAAAACAAAAGCAAATAGACTTATTGTCCATTAATATAGAAATGGGTATACAAATTCCTGTACAGTTTTAAAAGGGATATTATTTTACTGGACACCATATGGTAATATATATCCCCATCCCCAAACTTGTCAACTTTTAATCCAGAGTTGTATTTTTACTTTCCAAACCCTTCCAAAACAATGTTTTTCTTTAGATTCCCAAATGAGAAGCCCATGAATAATATTTGAGAACAAAATTGAATGATGAAATCACTCTTCTCTTCTGGAGGATACAAAGTGATACCTGATTAGAAGTCAAGCTTACAACATCTTCCACGTGAAGACCAATGAATGCCTTTAGCTTAGCTCAATCTGCTTCTTGTGATTTGGGTCTTTCCTGATTTCTTGGAAGCAAGAAGAGATCCTCATTTTTCTTCGTTCCACCTCCCTATACGTCCTACAGTTTTTTAACCATCTAATTTTCTGTGTCATATCACTCCTTCTAAAATATGTAATTCCAGCCCTAGAGGCTAAAATACAATTATATGACTCTTAAAATTAATGGCTCAAATCTACATGCGTTGACATGGAGGAAAGTTAATGAAATATCAGTTCATGTAAGAAATTCACATTAGAGTGATAAATGTTCTGCTTATCTGGTAAAATTATTTAACTGTTTCAAAAACCCCATTCTTGGAAAATCAATTTATATTGAAAATATTAGTTTATAATACTAATGATATTAAAACAAAGTGATCAGGAGCAAGAAAATATTACTTTTATGCAATTTTACCCTGATACATGATATTTTAATATTGCAATAAATAATCTTAAAATAATATGATTAAATTATTCATTTTGATCATAGATAAATCTAATACATATATTATAATTGTGCATGAGAAGTGAAAACTTTTAGGCCTTTAGAGTGCATACAGTTTTTCCAGTTTCTTCAAATATTCATTCTTTTGATTCTCCAATGTATTTTCTTTTATCTGTGTTGGGTCAGTATTTTCATCTCAAAATATACCATCCCAAGACATGGCTCTTCTGTTTTGAGGAAAGCAGATGTCACCACTCATTTCAGGTGCAGATTCTAGTCAGTGTGCTTTAGAATGAAGTGGCAAGCCCAATTCAAGCAAATGGAATCCAGCAAGTGTGTTTTAACCTTGAAATTATTTTTCACTCTTCAATTGTTTGCATGAGATGATTTATTCTTCCTTGTTTTGTGGGAAAGAGGAGGCAGTAGAGTTTGTAAACTTCTGGAACCCAGTTTAAAGGTAGACATTAAAAACGAAACCAAACAAAACAAAAACATGAAATGAGGGAAATGTGGAGCACATAGACCCTTTAGAAGGAAGAAAAAATCCTGTCAGGCTTCTTAAGCTTCATTCTAGTCCTGGAATTTTAAGTTCTTGAAATCTTGATTTTGCATCTTTTTGAATTCAGTCTGAGTTCTGTATTTTAGTATCTATAAATGAGATATAACTGCCATAGATATGTAAGCAGGGGAGTGGAAAGACAGGTAAAGGGTCATAATTCATGGATTAAGCTAACTCAGTTATATATTTAAGCTATTTAAGTGTTGGAAGTTGAAAATAAATGGAAACGTGCCATTGAGTTACTTCAGAGTGACTTTACAAACCAGTGTAGACCTGCCCCTGTGAATTTTGATATTGTATCTCTTTATGGAAATAAAGCCTCATCTTTCTTTCACATAAAACCTAGTGGTATTGAACTGTTGTTCTTGTCCTTAGCAGCCCAATGTGTAACCACAGAAATATCGCTATAATAAAAAACAAATGTCACATTGTTTCCCGTGGTAAAAGTTGACTCAAAATATTTGCTTCAAAGACTTTAACTTACATCAGGGAAGCAAAAAAGGGGTTTGGTTAACATTGACTAAGATTTTTAGCTGTCAATTACATAATATAATAGTGTCCCACAATAGTAAGAATGTGTAAATATGAATATTGGTAGGAATGTGTGAATATGAAATTTGTTTCATGTCACATGGGAAAGTCAGCATCAAACTGAATTGGTGCATGGTATGTTAGCTGTGCTATGATTCTCAGATTCTTCATAATCACTTCCCATTTTGTGGCCAGATATAAGCCAGATATTTGAAAGAGGAATTTCACTAGAGGTGTATTGTACATCTATGATATAAGAATGCATGCTGGAAAAGATCATCCTCTTCTGAATCTCCACTTTTCCCTCATCATTTGAATTCCCTTTCTTGGAACACAAAAAACTTTCAGTGCGTGTGACGACCTGTTATTTTTAAGTTCAGCAGTGTATGCAAAAATCTGAATATGGAGGAGTCGTGATACTATTAGAAGCTTTCATCCTGCTGGTTGATCCCAAAATTTGGGGATTTGGGACTTGCCCTTCTTTCTGCTTGTACAAGCCACTCCTTCATAATCATGAAAACTGTTTTCTTGAATAAAACTATGCCTATCTACCATCCATTTATCTTATCTTCCATCTATCTGTGTTCATGAGGAGGGCACAGGACCAGGGTGGCGGGAGTGGGGGTGGGGGTTCATTCTGCTGTGCATAAGGTCACAATGTGTCTGAACCCACACAATGACACTTAAAATTAGCATTCATCATCAGTCAATAGATCGACTAATTGATCCATATATAGCAGTAGACAGAAATAGAGAGAGAGGAGAGAGATTTTGCTCCTCCATAAAACCCAGTCAAAGCTAGTATGTTTCTATGTCCAGTCTTAAGACCTATCTTAATAGTACTTGCCAGTTCCTGTCGACTCAGCTTAAAAAATGACCATCTCAAGTGTGCCAAAGTAGAACTTTATTTCATAGGTTTGTGTTTTTAATAAAAAACTCATTTATTTTTTATAATGACCCAGTTTTTAAAATAGATATGCAAAATCTTCTTCCAAGTCACATCTGGGTAGACTAAATTCTCCATCTCTTTGCATCTCAGTTGAGTACCCCAAGCATACATACCAACTAGGAATAATCTGAAAGTACTTATCAAATTAAATTTTCATTATATGATGTGGCATAACAATAACCTATAAATTGATATTGCAGAGACACTTTCACATAGGGTCATGGGGCATGGGAAAATTATAGCACTAATTATATTATATTGAATCAAGCTATTTATAAACCATCTAGCTTTCCAAGGGATAAATATTATGGACTTAGTGTATACCATTGGAACAATATGGAGGCAATAAACTATATATACATAGGGGCCTACAGTCTCAAAATAGAAAAATACAAAATAAAACAACAATAACTTCACTGGCATGATGATGATGTTGACTCACAGTGACATAAAGGGTGGGTTAGAAGAGTCCCTTGAGTTTCTGAGACTTTTACTCTTTACTGGAGTAGAAAGTCATGAGTAGCAACTGGTGATTTTTGAATTATTGACCTTGCAGTTAGCAGCCTAAATTGTAACTACTATGCCACCAAGAAGCCTGCATACATTTTAAATTAGTGATAAGTGAAAATATTTGAAAATAAAATGAAATCAATAAAAACTTATTTGTTTATTTCTGTGTAAGTTAGCAATAGTATATGGGGAAAATATAGATTATATTTAAAAGATACATAGAAACTCCAGAATCTTAATCAAACGGCTGAAAGCTGTTTGTTCTTGGGGAAAAGAGAATGCAGTGGAGAATAGAAAAGAATGTAAATCAATAAGAATATAAAGACAGACTTTCAAGCATTATTGATAATGCAGTGCCATGCTGTAAGAAGTTTTATTAAATGGAATTTTTATCTGACTCTAATGAAAGAAAAACAGTACATAGATTTAAAGATTCAAATTCAGTTAACCTGAAGTAAAAGTGTGTGCATTGTTTATTGGTATACAGTGTACAGATAAATTTAAGGCACTTAGATCAAATATTAAGGATAACAATGATACCATGATGCCTGCATTAAGGAAATGGATTTTTTTTTTTTGCTTTTTAACCAGATCTCTTAATAGCAATGTGGCATGCTCTAAGTGTTGGACTCTAAGTTGACAATTGTCGGGATGAACTATCACTGCCAAAATATCAAAGTGCTTCATTGTAGAGTAGACATCTAAATATATGTTGGCAAGATTTATTATGGGATTTTGGCTTACTTTTCCCCAGACTATTAGTGATAACCAAGCTCTGTTTCCAAATATCCAGGGGTTTTATGGTTATCAGTATATCTTTTTTCCCTCACTTATATTTTACACCTTTCAAATTGATACTTTTAACTCAGTAGAGTTAAAAAATGATACTATGTGTATCTTTGACTCTTTCAGTTATATTTTTGAACCAAAAAATAAGTGCACTGAAAACATTGTAAATACCAAAGTTAAAAAAAATACCCAGAACTCTTTTAAATAATATATAATAGCCTTATTACAACATGACACAGTTATAAAACATTTGCATTAACATCAATTATTATCTTGACAGGGGCTCAGTCCAAAATCAATCTTAAGTCATGCCAACACATAGTGAACCCATAATACAAATGCCTCTGTGAACTTCAGAAACTAATACTTTACAGGAATAGAAAATGTTCTCTTTCCTCTGCAGAACTTCTGGGGGTTTTGATCTAGACCAATCATAACACTTGAGGCATCAGTTAACTAGTGCTATAATATCTGTGAACTTTTACAGTGTGGTGACCTATGCAAATATCACATCTGTATTAATTTAGGTAGACTAGAGAAGCAAATTCACAGACACGCATAAGGATATAAGGGAAAAATTTATACCCAAGAGGAATGGAACATTGAGAAAGCATTCCAACCCAGTCCAGCCCAAAGCCATAAGTCCAATATTAGCCCATATGTCCGATACCAGTCCATAAAGTCTCTTTCCGGCTTATGTAGCATATGTGATGATAGCAGGACAATCACAGGTGAGTGAGTGCAGATTCCTGTGTGTCTGGTGGCAGTAGAAACAGCTCAGCGCTTGAAGGGGTCTTCCCATGGCCTTCTGAGCATCTTGGCACTGACAGGAGTCTCCACATGGAGACCAGCCCCAGAGGTCTGGTCCCATTAGGGCAAGTCCCTGTGGCTTCTCCTCTGGATCCTTCAGTCTCCAGGAATTAGGATATAGCAGCATGCTGTCATCTCATCTTGTCAGTAGTTTGTCTCCCAGAAACTCAATGTATTCTCTCTCCTCCAATTGGGAAATCCCGCGAGACTTCTCAGAATTCTCAGGAAAAAGCCGTGACCCCATAGAGGCCTCATTTGCTATCTCCAGAGTGACAGGTTAGACTTCACCCCTACACTCTCAATCATGAAATTGATATCAAGTACATGACCGCCACTACATCTCCTTCTCTTTCTGTAGCATTTACTATTCTTTTATCTCTCTCTCTCTCTCTTTCTATATATATATATATATGTGTGTGTGTGTGTGTGTGTGTATGTATATATATATATGCACTGCTTACCATGATATAGTTATTGGTTATTAATTTCTCTTTCATAGTCTAATTTCTTAAACACTCTCCAAAGTATGTGGCTTGTTCTTTAAAATTAGTTCTCCTGTGATGATCTTCATATTTATACTTTTTAGATCATAACTTTATGCTATTTTTTCTATATTCTAAACATCCTGTGTCAAAAAACTTGTAGAAAGTAGTTTTTCAAGCATTTCCAAGTGGAAATATATTTAATAGTAGCAATATATATGTGTGTATACATAATATATGTTGTTTTTGATAAATTTGTTTTGATTTTAGTAAAACTAAAATCATTATATATGGAATATAATATACATATATATATATATATTTCAATTGCGAGAATGGCTCAGAACTGGGTGTTGTTTCATTGTGTGTTACATAGGGTTGCTGTGAATCGGCAACAACTGAAAGGCATCTAAAAGCAACAATCATAAGCATATATATACTCACATGTAGATCAAATATATACATACATACATACATATATACAAATACACATGCATACATGTTGGATCTGATTTCTGTGCTTAAATAAGTCATCTACCATTTTACATTGAATGTAGAAGCCATCACACTTTCATCATACTGTCAGTAATTTCGAATATCTACTGTTCGATCTTGCATAGGCCATAACTCAATTATGAAATTAGGTATTTCAGAAATAATTCATGAGCAATTTGTAATAATAAGGCAGTTGTGGGCAAACCAGCAATCATACAATACTTTAATAATGTGGAGCTGTAGAGAGAATGGACCCTTGGAAATTTTCCTGATTTCTGTCCCATAGCAAAGCAAGCCACTGCTCCGCCTGCGACATTTAGTAAAATGTATTTGAGTAGTTGCTAGAGACGGCATGGGAAGAGGAAAAATAGGACAAAATCATAAAGCAGCAATAGCAAATGTCAAACTGACAAGACATTTATGTACCAGAAAGTCTAGAGAGGGAAAACGTCTTGTCTTCCTAAATCTTCTTTTACTACACCATATGTCTCTCTGGAGCAAGTATTACCAAGCTCGAGGAGGAAGAAGCCTCTACTCTCACTGTATCACGTAGAAGCAGTCCATCAGCAAGCAAATGCAACTTGGATGAGAAAGACGGATAGGTGTGTTATTAAATGATCTACATTACTGTTTATTCCCCCTCATCAGTGTGGACTTCTTTTGAAATGTAGTAATAAAAGATGAGCTTAAACCTAACCCTCACTTTCAAATAAAAGAATCAGTTACTTTCACTTTTTATATGTGATGGCTAATGTAATGTGATCGTTTATGTTATGGGCGATGTGACTAATCTATGATTCTCTGTGGTTTGGCAGACAATTGACTCTTTGCTCTGAGATAATGTAATCATCTCCCTGATGTGATCTGCTATAATCTTCCAATCAGTTGAAAGAGTAATTTTTTGGAGGGGTTGTCTATCTCTAGTTTAAGTGTAGAAAGAGATGTTCTTGTAAAACTCACTGTCTTTCTGAACCCTTGCTCCTCTGTACACCTGTCTTCTATGTCTTGAGACATATAATTACAAACACCTTTAGCCTGTTATCTAAATCATGGATTTTGGATCTGCATTCTCCACAATCCCGCAATTGTATAAAGAATTTCCTTGAAGTAAATCTCATATGCACAATTGCGTGGGTGCACACACACACACACACACACACTTCATTGGTTTTGCTGCTGTAAATATCCAGAGTAAAGCATCATATAAGATATCCTTACTAATTTATAAAAATAAAAGTAAACAAACTTGCATTGGATCCCATGACATAAAATTTGGTCATATCTCTTGGGGATGCTGCAATCTTGACAAACAAGTCTTTCAATTAGCATTATCTTTATCCAGCAATGTGGGTGCCTGAATCCTTAGGGAAGCATTTCGTTTCATTGTTTCATTACTAATGCTTTCAGTGCTATTAGCTCCAAAATATGACTTCACCCCATAACTTACAGAAATGAGCCACTATCAAGACAAACAAAATAATTGGAAAAGACATGGCACATTTATTTTTCCACAATATATATTAAAACTATTTAATATGATTTTTCATATAACCCAGAATAGATCACTGAATATGATTCTAGACACATATTTGGTCTCAGAGCTAAAATGAAAGAAAAATAAAGATGTATTCATCAAAACAGGCTAATTTTTTTAAAGCATGGTATAAAAGAGACCACAGAGTATTGTATAATCTCAAACAATTTAGGTGTGCTGTTAACAAATAAAGAAGATATTCTTATATTGTTACAGATAAAAACCAATGAAAAATATTGTATTTAAAAACACTAGTCCACAAAAAAAACTAGTATATATGATTTAGAGGCGGAGAATTAACCTATTTTTAGTGTCATTTAAGAAATTTCTCAGCAGAGTTCATCAAGGGTTCAGACAAATATTTGTGTCTAAATTATTCTGGGCAATGAAATGCATTTTTGAAAACCAAGAATGTGATAACCTGAGAGCGCCTAGTTTATTCAAGGCACAGAATTGCCTGCACCTTCAGGCCTCGTAATGATTTTCCAATCACTCCAACTCTATGAGAGAATGCCAGGATATCTTTTTAAACCCACCCATAGTCCTCTTTTCAACTAACTTTATAACATTCTGTTCTTCTTAAGAGTCTCATCAATAATTCTGTATACACTGAGCAATGTATGCATATTTATAAAACAGACTTTAATAAGGACAAGCAATATTTCAATCTATAGGTGGTGCGCAAATCATTATAAATTAAGTTCTTTTTGCAGAATAGCTTTGGATTTAATCACTCTCTTTGAATGTCAGTACATTCAAACAGATGACAGAGTACTGAAAAATATATTGTTCATTCACTGCATTGCAGTGAAGATAAAGAAAATTTTAAAGTAACAAATGAACAGGTCACCTTTTTATTCACATCAGTGCTGAATTTACTCAGAGCATCTTAGAAGACACAAGACCAGAAATACAACCTGCTAACTCTATTTGTAAGTGTTATTTTCAGATTTTGCCTGGTCTATATCAGTAGAATTTTCCTTTGGTTTTTCTGTTTGTTTGTGTTTGCTATATGTGATATTTTTCTACAAACTAATTTTAACATATACAGTTAACATTTAACCTTGGACAAAATAATGGCAACACCAACTGACTGAAGAACTAAAGTGTGCAAGCAATACAACTCTTCTTTATTTTTCTGTCTACCCTTTGGGGCGACCTCCCCGATTGGAGAAAAAACACTGGCAACATTATCAGCTGCGTGGACAAGGAGATAAAAACCTGACAACAGCCCACTTTGTCTCTCCTCATTTCTATTCACAGCTTTTCTTGATTCCCAGGCAAACCTATAGGAAATTAGAAGTACTTGTGTGGAAAGAGATGTAGGGGCATGGAAGAGGAGCCACATCAGACAAAATGATAGCTATGATTTCTAATTTCATCCCATTTAAAATGAATCTACATAATGTTTTCTGAAAACTGCATTCTTCCCTGTTTCAGGCTCATTGCCTCCGTAATAGTGTTGTGACTTGAATGGAGGCGGGACAGAAAAAGTGAAGTCGGGTTTCTAGGAAAAATCGACATGAGTTCTAACAACTTCCAGAAGATATCACCCATGGGATTCCCTTGCTCCCCAATTTTATAGTCCCCCTAATACTCTGGGGTCAAGAGAGAATGTATTAAGCTCTGAATTTTGAGGGTGAAAGAGAGAGGAAGCGTTTTAGGAGAAATTCTCAAACTTTTTAAAATCAAAAAGGTCAGAGAGTTCAGCACACACACACACACACACACACACACACACACACACACATACTTTATAGACATATGTACACTCACAGCCCCAAATCATGTGTCACCTGGTTTGTCTCAATGAAAATCACAGTGCTTAGGGGATGTTGGCCTGCCCCTCACCTCTGTTTCTTTCTGACCACCTTGCCTCCTCAGGTCCCTGCATTGGCCATGTCTGCATGCTTGCCATTCTTCAAACTCTAGAGCAACCTTCTCAGAGATTGGTTTGACTCATTCTTTAGTCCCTCTGAATATATTTTGCATGTGGATAATTGATTGGCCTCAATGGCAAATGTCATCTTCTTATGAAGGCTGCTATATTTTAAAATGACTCCTACTGCATTTGTTGTTTATGCTTAGCTGCTTGTTTATTTATTGCTGATGAGCTTCTCCTTGAAGATCAGTTGGGAGATGTCTAGGTTGGCTTGCTGGTGTTGCTCTCTGATACAGAAGGACTAGAAGGAGGCATCAGGTATCATGAGTTCTCAATTGAGACTTGCCAAGGGAAGAACTTTGAGAAAATGAAAGGGTAGGGGAGGAGATAAAAGAAGAAAACAAAATGACACAAAGACATTTAAAAGGAACAGGATGGAGGTGAAAGGAGAGTGAGCTTGAAAAAAAATTGGAGTGGAAATTAAAAGACTTTGCCCTCTTTATCTGAATTTCCAACGCTCTTGTCACGATTTGTGGCGGTGGAATGCACAGCCTGTGCACAGCGCGGTACGCCGAACTAACAACCAAGTCCCACTCTCATCCCTTTGCTCACAGCACTGTCACTTGGGAATGTCAAAATCTCCTCTAAAACATTTTAAAATATAGATGTCTGGATGAGCACAGGGAGATCCTGCTTCGAATGTCACTTTTGTACTTCTGTCATTACCCCCCCACACACACTGCAAAAAGACAAAATAAAATGAAAACCCACTGGCATACCTATTTTAAGATTCCATTTAAGTTTCAAAAATTCTTTATACACATATTTTATTGAGTATAGACTTGTTAGAAGAAAGAGGTGTATACCCTAAGGGATAAAGTTGCTATTTCTAATGTTACAGTTTTCTGGATACCAGTATCACAGAGCTAATGACTAAAAGGAAACTAGATTCAGATGGTCTTGGAATTCACCGTCCCTTGGGGTTTTAGACTGATAGGAAACTGTCAGTATATCACAGTTCACATATTTGGAAACTACAAGTGAGACATTTGACAACTTTTATTATTAAAAGCACACACTTAGGAATTTGTTAAAACAACAAATCCTTGGTATAACAAATATCTTTTGTCCCATTTAATGCAAATTCACTTGCTAATTGATCCAATTTTTCAAAGTACTAAAATATAATACCATATACAAAATTTGATATTGCATACATGATGATTATTACCTGCTTGACTAATATCCTGAATAATTATAATTTGATGGAATATATAATGATACACACTTTGATTTTCTTTCTTTTAGAAAATTATTTCTTGGAGGCTCATACAGCTCTTATCACAATATATACATATATACATTGTGTCAAGTACATTTGTACATTTGTTACCATCATTTACAAAACATTTTGTTTCTACTTGAGCTCTTGGTATCAGCTCCTAATTTTCCCCCACCGCCCCCCAGCTACACTTCCTTATGAACCCTTGATAATTTTTAAATTGCTATTTTTCATATCTTATGCAGTCCAATGTCTCCTTTCTCCCAATGCAGTCCAATGTCTCCTTTCACTGTTGTCTATCCCCAGAGCGGGGGTTATATGTAAATCATTGTGATGGGATCCCCTTTTATCCTCTCATCTTTCCCTTCCTCTTCTGGCATTCCTAATCTCACGATTGGTCTCCAGGGACTTATCTGTCCCTGTGTTTGGAGCTCTTATCTGTACCCATGTACATGCTCTGGTCTAGTGAGACTTGTAAGGTAGAATTGGAATCATGGTGGGGGTGTAGAAGGGGAACATTAAGGAACTAGAGGAAAGTTTTATGTTTCATTGGTGTTATACTTCACTCTGACTGTCTCATCTCTTCCTTGTGGCCATTTTGTAAGGGGATGTCCAATTGTCGATAAATATTCTGCACTCTGCACTCCCCCTCATTCACATTGGTAACATTATTTGTTCTTAGCCATGGATGCCTGACCCCTTGTCCCACCCACACCTCATGATTGCTTGGAAGAAGCTGATGTGCTTCTTCTATGTGAACTTTGTTGCTTCTCAGCGAGAGGACCGCTTGTTTATCTTCAAGCTCTTAAGACCCCAGACTCTTTCTTACCACATTTTCTAAGTACTCATTTTGTCTTCAGTGATCATGTTGGGAAGGTGAGCATCAAGGAATGCCAAGTTATTAGAACAAAGTGTTCTTGCATTCTGGGAGTACTTGAGTAGAGGATCAATGCCTGTCTACTACCTTGATATTTAGCATATAAATATATGTACATAGATCTATTTCCCTATCACTATATAAAAGTATATATTACATATGTGCATACCTATATTTAGACCTCTATAAATGCCCTTTGTCTCCTGGTTCTTTCCTGTTTCCTTTACTTTCCTCTTGTTCCACTGACACTATTGGCCTTCCTTTGGGTTTCAGTAATTTCTCTTGGTCTCATTGCCCTTGATCAAACCCTATCAGCTATCCTACACCCTCCTTGTCATCAATTTTAGATCATTTGTTGTTCTCTTATCCCTGGGTTCGTTAACACCCACTTCCTTTTCTCACCTCCACCTCCCATGTTGCCTGGGAATCATTGGCCATGCTGTTTTCTTCTCCAGATTGTTTAATCTACCTATCATATCTAGGTAGATTTGCAGAGACAATAGTAAGTACAAAAAAGGAAGAGCAAAAAAGAAAACAAACAACAGAATAAAGGAAAAATCCTAAATATCTCCAGTTCCATTTGTTGACCTTCATACATATTTTCTGATCATGATAGAGGGGGTCCATGTCCTGGACCCAATGCCCACTTTTGTTATTTCCTAGGGGGTTTATGGCTTTTCTTCCTTAGTTGCTCTGTTGTATGACCTTAGCATTTTGTTCCAGTGAGGTGAGGTCAGAAGGGCACACTTCCTGAACTGTGCCTCCAGTGTTGTCCCTCAAAGCAATATGGGTCAGTGAGGTACGTTGTGTCTTGTTGTGGGGCCAGTCCTATGGTTCTTTCTGTGCATTGGGTGCAGTGAGCACAAATATCCTCCTTGGGGGTTGGTAGGCTAGGATGTGTTTCACTTACTCTTTCGCTCCCACTTCGCTTGGTCCTGTGTGCTCTGATCAGATGTGCACTTCTCTCTGAGCTGAAACTTCAGGGCTGTTTTCTCTATGCATTCTTCTGTGTGTTTTCATATACTTAGGATTGGGTTCAGCTCTGTAGACTTCTCTACTAGTTCCCTGTTTCATGATGGTATTTGGCATTCAGGTCTTGGTGCACCAGGTTGAAGGCTGGTCTATTTGTCCCTCTCCTATGGAGATAGAAGCAACATGCTCCTCTTGGGTGAATTGGTGCCCTGTTCTTCCACTACCCATGTCTTTATTTTTCCTTTTCCCTTCCATTTTCATTGGCTGCCATATTTGTCTGTGGATTGGGTCTGGCCCCTGTCGTGGTACCCAGATCTCACCCCAGGAATGTATGCATACAGTAGCTTTTTCTCTATGTCCCTTTAAATTTTTTTAGATTACCTCAGTGGACTCATTTTATACTTGTCATTTTGTGCTTGGCTTATTTTTCTTACAGTGGTTTTCAACCAATGGATCACAACCCCATTGGGAGTCAAATGACCCATTTACAGGGGCCACCCAATTCATGACTGTAGCAAAATTTCAGTTATGAAGTAGCAATGAAAATAATTCTGTAGTTGAGGGGTCACAGCAACATGAGGAACTATATTAAAAAGTCACAGCAGGTGGAAGATTGAGCACCAGAGGTCAAAGCAGGTGTTTTATCTTCCATATATCCACCTTGTCAAGTTCTGCCTCATCTATATTTATGTCCTTCCCTGTTTCTGATAGCCTATGTATTCTCTATGCCCAAATTCTCATGTTTGTCCCAATTCCCTCACTGATGGCACTAATAATATGGAGTTTTACATCAAGGTCTATGAATGAGGTAAGCATCTCACTTCATTTATCTGCAAGTAGATATCACTTTTTTTAAAAAACACCACTTATTAAAGATGGCAGCCACTGCTCATTTTTATCCCAGCATAGTGGTCTATTTTCAAATATGTGTCATGTGGATCTGAAAAGAATGATTTTTTTTTGCCTTTAGGTGGAGAGCTCTGAAAATATCTATCAGGTAAAGTAGTTTGCTAATAATGTTTAGATCTGTAGCCTCTTTGTTAAGTTTCTTTCTTGTGATCTATCTTTCTCAGTCAGTGGTTTATTACAATTATGTACTATAATTGGTGAACCTGTAATTTCTTTATTCATCTTTTGGAATCTTTGATTGATCAATTCCATGGGTCTCTCTCATTGGGTGTGTATTTATTTATTATGCTCATTAGTTCTTGGTCTACTTTCCCTTTGAGCATTTTATAGTGCCCTTACTTATCTCTTGTTATAGTTTGCACTTTGAGATCAATTTTGTCTGAGATTAGGATTGCAACTTCTGCTTCTTTTTTGTTGTTTTGAAATTGCCATTTGTTCAGTATGTTTTTTTCCATCCTTTAATTCTCCTCTTATTTTTGTAAGTAATCTTGAGATGTGTCTCCTTTAGGCAGCAGGTTGATAGGCTGTGTTCTCTAAGCCAGTCTTGTAACCTCTGCCTTTTAATGCCTGAATTCAGTCCACTAATTTCAGGATCATTATACCCATTTTTGGACTCTGTGATGTCATCTTGTTGCTTTTGTGTTGGGTGTTTTCCTATCTCCCTTTCTATTCATTGTGATGTGTGTGCATGTGTGCATGTGCATGTTTCTTGCCTTCTTTTCACCCTTCAGCCCATGCTATTTTGGGGGTCTATTTATTCTTTGTTGTCCGCTGGGTGGGGTTTTTCTGTGTGGTGATTTTTTATTTGTGCTTGGTGAGTGCTGTTCTTCTGCTCATCATGGGTCAGCAGGGATCTTTTGAAGTCTGGGTTTCTTTGAATGTATTCTTTGAGCTCTTGATTGTCTCAGAAGGCTCTTGTTTCTCTATCTATCTTGACAGTAAATTTGCCTGAATAAAATATTCTTGGGTTTGTTTTATTTTTCTTCAATTTTTGTAATGTGTTACTCCATTCTCTACTGTTCTTCATACTGTTCACTGAAAAGTCTGAGAATTTTCTTATTTTACTTATCTTTATAGATTGCTACTAGTTTTCCCTAGCAGCTCTCATGATTTTTTTCTTTTCCTGAAAGCTGTACTACTTAACTATGATATGCTTTAGTGACTTCTTCTTGAGACTCTTGATTGGAGGGCACTAACTATTGGTCCCTTGAGTTTGGTTCAGAAGCAACTGGACAGTGCTTAACAATAACAGAGAAACAATCCCTAATTACATCCCTTCCCTAATTGTTGTTGACAAAAATCATTTAGATTCTTTTAGTATCCTTTTTTTTTTTCAAGCAAGTATTTCTCCCCACAAGTGTGATATTTAGGTAATGCATGTTCAAAGTGTAACAAGGCAATATCTTAAATTTTTAAGTGGTCAATGGTTTGGGAAAAGAAAATACATTTCTTTTATAATAGTATTAATATATGGAAGAGAGAAAAATGTTTCTTGGAAAGATTCATTACTTAGTTGATATGCCATGTTTTGTTGTTATCAGCACATGCACCCAAATCATCTTTGAATCATTTGATTAAATATTTAAATCATATCAAGAGAATAATTTTTTAAAAATAGAGTTATTATCTGCCTTTTGAAACAGTCTGAAATTAATGATTATTATTTTTCAAACTAGAAACAGAAAGGCAATTCCCACTGAAATCCTGTTTTACACATTGTCTCAATAAGAAAAATCAAAGGGAGACTACCCAAACGCTTAAGCAAAAATGGTAACCGCTTTCCTGAAGGTAAAGAAGTCTATATGTCCCATGCAAAACATACACCTGCCTAAAGTAAATATATAATTCTCAAGATTACAACTAACTTAAAAGTTCATTTTCTCTGTAATGCAAATAATTGTATAAGCTCTTACCATTGGGCAGATATTTTCAGAGTACAAATTATGGTACTTTTTGTATATTCTTAAGCATTTAATTATCTTGGAACGTTTGCTGTACACCACACTAACCTTAGCAGCATTTCATGAAACACTTATATGATTGAATCCTAAAAAAAATTCCTATGACATAAGTATCCAGGTATCATTCGATTGTATAACTGAGGTAAATTACTCTAAAGTGGGATAAATAAGTTGTCAATTGTCAGAAACTCAACAACAAAATTAAACCCCAATAGCATAGATTTCCATCCTTTCACCTTCACTATAGTATTCTGTGATAGGCAGGATTATTTAGAGAAATGCTTCATTTTGTTGTACATAGGACACCTTACAATAGTTTAAACAAAACTCATGTCCAGTCATTGTCAATCCATAGCAAACTTATGTAGCAGGTTGCAACTGTAACATGTTTCTTTGAGACTCTATTTTTAAATGTTAATCAATCAATTTCAGCATTTTGTAAAAAGATAGTTTGCATATCATGTAGCTTAGCAGTTCAACCCTTCAATTGTATCACAGATAATTGCACAATCACCGCCCCCCCCACCCCCCACCCACACACACACATCAAGTTGAGAACATCCCTCCTCCCCTTTGGTTAAATATCCTTTAAGATGATTCATACGATCACTATCCTATCTAGCAAGCTCTCTCCCCAACACTGTTCTTTAGTTACTCCTGAACTCCCTTTCCCTTATATCCCAATCCTCACCATATTCCCTATGTCCTCTTGTACCTAGTATTATCATTATGCATCCATTCCTCCTGTGCTACACAAGTGGGAGACCCAGTACAGAAGAAAATCCCTCAAAGGCAGGTGTCAGCAAACTTTTGAGACCAAAGTGCCAATTCTGTTCCTCCTAACAGCTTTAGAATCACTAAGGAACCTAAGATGTGTTTTCTCAAACAAATGAAATCGCTGCGATCTGAAATAATATCCTCCCAATGTTTTCAATGTTACTTCAGAATCGCACATTCACATTGAAAGAACGGCATGTGGCTCACAGGGTGCAGTTTGCCGACCACTGCTCCAGGGTGTTAAGGCTAAAAGCACAATAGCATTCAAACAAAAAAAACTAGTAATGCACAAGAAAGAAAGGACTCTCAAAATTAACCAAAGAGGTGGCAGGGAAATATTTGTCATGGAACCAGTGAGAGATACGTGCACTCAGGACAAATTCTGGCTGTGTCTGTACGATGGTCCTCTGGTCGTGCTGAGTTAGAACTAGTGTCATCAAGATGACAGTGATCTGCCTGAAGGACTCGTGCCTGTGGCTAAAGCACATCTTTCAGGTACTTGGAGAGTGCAATTCTTTATGGGAGGAGAAAGCCTCATTTTCTCCTGAAGAACCACTGGTGGATTCAAACTGCTAACCTTGTGATTAGTAGCCCAATGCAGACTCACTACACTTTGAGAACTCTGAAGCAGAATTAGTAGCAGAGAATTATTAAATATACTTTACTAAAACTTATAAGTAGATGACAATGTACTAAACTGGTTATTGCCCTTTCATAAATAACACTTTTAGAGAATGTATTTTTTTTGGTGGGGAGGCATCACCGCCCTCTGGTGGGAGTAGTAGGAGGCACAGCCTTGCTCCTGGAGAGCTGCTGCTGGATTTGAACCGCCAACCCAGTGGGTCTCAGTCCCATACACAACCACTACACCACCGGTGCTCAGCCCAAGAATGTATTTTTTATTCTAATTTAATTCTATGACATGTGCATTTTAATTAGACTTTCTACCATTCATAATAGAGTTGTTGCAATAACTAGTATTTGGAAAAGTTAATGCATTTTTTATTTGCTTAACTTAGCACCCTAGAGTGGATTTTATTCTAAAGACATACTGAATAATGTCTTTGAAAACACAATTGTATCTTATGATTGAAATGCAATTGCAAGATTTCTTGAGACTAAGTGAAATTTAGGACCATGGATTAAATGATTTTGTTAGATGAGAGAAGTTCATACTGAGGTTACTGCAGGAAGCAGATCTCATTTCTCATTGAACCAAAGAAAATTATTAGTGATTGTACTTAATCTATTTCAATAAAAGCCAGACTATATTCTAGAGAAATAAATCAGTATACACATGTATACTGATGAAGAGTCATGATACTTATATTATTTTTATTATTTAGGTAATTAATTGCTTCTGCAACATAAAGACATTTAATTAAGTTTATATTGCTTTCTTTCTAATCGAGTAAATAGAATGAAATTGATATTTTCCAATGACTTGCTATTCTACTTGATTGATGATTTATAACATATGTAGGTAGAATGAATGAGCTTCAAACTAATATCTATCCTCTGGTGAGAAGGCAAAAAATAATTAACCATATTCATAAAGCAACAAGGTGATTCTAGCCTGTGCATTCATAGATGGATTCACGGTATAAAAGTGCATCACTTTGTATCTCTTTTAGAATGAAATATTTGTGTTAGAAGATTTAGTGTTTGTTTTGATCAATCAGTTCTCTTGATGCTTATGATAAATTAGCCAATTACAGTATTTATCCTCAGAGAAATAGTAGGCTAACCTTGTGTTTCAGATTACTTTAAGTCCGGTGTTTTCTATTAGAAACCATGCAACAAACGGAATGCAACCTGTAGGTTAGGGTCAATATTTTTCAGTGAAGAGAGGGTTGGAGGAAAAAAAACAGTGAAGCAAACTGTTTTCAAGTTAACTTGTGAGTTCTTTACTTAAAGAGCTTAATATTCTATTGCCCGATGACTTTTATTCTAAGTAACTAACTCTTCCCAATAATATTAAAAACCATGCATTTAAAAATGTTTTATTTTATTTAACTTTTTAATTATTAAAGATTGCTTAAAACACTTTTATTCATTCTTCCATCCATCATCAAAACTTTAGTGAAGAAAAATTTCTTAAGTGATATCATGCATTTTCATATCAGATATTATTATCTTTAAATCAATCGAAAAGTCCAAGCAGTCTATAGCAGAATTTATGAAACAATTTTATTAATTTAGTGATCCTTGTAAACACAATGGGGATTAAGGAAGGTACTTCATACTGAAAATACCAAAACTCGCTGCCATTGAGTACTTCTGACTCATAGTGATCATGCAGGGCAGGGCAGAACTGTCCCAGTTACTTTCTAAAACTAACCACACTCTAGGAATGTCAAGTCTCATTTTTCTTTCTGGAACAGCTGTTGATTTTGAACTTTTGACTTAGGGACCCAATAAATATCCCATAAACCTGCCAGGAATTCTTTCAAAGAATAATAGGATATGTTGTCACTGAGTTAACTTTAACCCACTCTATAGCAGAAGAAAACACTCCCCTATTCTGTGCCATCTTTCCAGTTCTCTGCAGGGTTGAGTCCTTTTTCGTGTGTATTGTGTATTGCATATTATGAGTGTCTCCTTTTTTGTTAACCTGTAGGGCAGACAAAACCATATGACAAACTGATGAATGGGGGAGCTTGTTGAATGGGGGAAATATGCTTCAATATTTAGTCTATACAAAATCCCACAAAGTATAAGATATGATCCTTATTTTATAACATAAAAACGAAAATTTTGGTACAAGAAATCACTCAGTTTAGTCACAAAATTTATACAAGTGATAAAGTGAATAATTCAGTCTGAGTCCTTTAGATCAATGTTTCTTAAATTACAATTTCAAAATCACTATTATCAACATCATCTGGGAACTTTTTATAATTACAAATTATCAAATGTTCTATGGAAAACCCAACAATTAAAAGCAGAAGAGTTGAGGAGAGAACCAACAATATGCATCCTATTCCACTAGGTTTACTCATCCACTGTAAAGTGCCATTGCGTTGATTCATCCTGAACCTCTGAAAGCTCCCTGTCCACGTACGACAGCAACTGTTGTTAAACATAGTAACATTTCATTTGTGTATGATATCGATGGCATAATTCTACAATGTTCACATTTTATTGGGTCACCTTTCTTTGGAATTAATTTCTATATGGGTCTTTTCGTTAGTAGGCCAAGTAGCTGTCTTCCAATTTCCTGGCATCGATGAGTGAGTGCTTTCAGTGCTTCATGAGCTTGTTGCAACATTTGAACTGGTTGAAACATAGCAATTCCAGGAACCTTGTTTTCGGCTAATGCTTTCAGAGCAGATTAGACTTATTCCTTGAGTATTATTGATTCTTCCTCATATACTAACTTTTTTGAATGGTTGCATGTGGGCTACCAGTGACTGTGTATTCTTTGCATCTCCTTTATTTGCTTTGGGCATCATTACATATTTTTCAATAGAATTTTTCAATATTGCAATTTGGGCTAGAAGTTTATCTTGACTCCTTTCAGTTTCACGTATGCTGAGAGTGTTCTTCCCTTTGGTTTTGTAGATCCTTGCATATATTTTTTTATATTTGGCTTTTTCTCCACCAGTTCCCCTTAGAATTTTCTCCATTCTTTTCATCATTTCTTCCATCTATCTTAGGTTATCTACAATTAAGAGCAAGTTTCTGAGTGTCTTCTGACCTCTACTTTGATCTTTTCTGGCTTTGTAACAAACGTCACTGTCTCTATGAAGGATGTTTTTGATGTCCTCCCACAGTTCAGTCTTCTGTCATTTTTGTTCAATCAATGTGTCAAATCTCTTTTTGATAAGTTCTCAAAATTCACATGGGAATGGGTACAATTTCAGTCTCTTCCCATCAATTGACCTGAAAGCTCTCCTCTCAGTTCCACAGCCTAAACAAGTGAACGCTTTCAGCATTGCATCTTCTCGCTGAAATGCATCAATTGGCATTTCTTTCAATCCATTATTTTTTGTTTTCAACCAATGCTTTCAGGGCATCTTAGACTTCTTTTAATATCGATGATCCATAATTATAGGCTGCTTTCTGAAATGGTTGAATGACAGTCATTCTGTTTGGTATGGTAATGGTGTATTATTTGCATTCTGTTTTGGTGTTTTCTTTTTCATGTGATATTTTCCTATGATGCTGCAGTTATTACTATGAACAAGTATCATATCAGCTCATTGTCAAATTTGTCCCTCTTAACAAGTGCTTAAATCTAAATAGTTTCCTTTCTATTTTATTTCCTTAAAGTCCCAAAATGGTGAGTTTCTTTCAGCTCTCTTTGTTTATTAAAGCACTCAACTCCAGTTAACTGGGACTCCATAACTATGTCCTCCAGAGAATCTCTGTTTGCCTCCCTCCTTTTTTTCTTTTCCATTTATTTAAGCAGTCAACTACTCTCGCTGCAAGTTGTCCTTTTTCCTGAATCCAAGATATTCCACCTCATGATCCTGGCATTTCCACTAAATAAACAGTAACTCTTTCCACCCTAAATTAAGGCCACAACCAGGTAGTCTACCTGATGTCATCTAATAACTATAAAATAAAATCTGAGTGGTGATAGTATTTATTCAAATGTATCTTGTAAACATGTGCTAAAGTGTATATACAGAAAGCAAATGCGTGGGCCCTTACACAGACCTACAAAAACTCGTCCAGTGCCTTTCCTAAAGTAAACATTTATTGTAAGATTGTGGAATAAAACATATAGAAGTTTTACTATTTAAATATATTTTAAAATTTATTTTACAGTTTTAAATTTAATTTTCCTGCCATTTTTCTACTTAGATTATCTCAAATTTAGGTGTTTATTTATTCTTTTATCTATTATTTATTCTCATTTATTTATTTACTCTCATTTGTTCTTTCAACAACTGGTTGAGAACTTCTCATTCCAAAATTATAGATCTACAACTGTTTTAAATGATTTGATCCATAAACTAATCTGTCTCCATATGTTTTATAAATTATTCAAATGTATAAAGTATTTGCAATTTACCTTTGCTATTTTTCTTCATTGTGTAATCTAATGCATTAAGAATCAATAGAGAAAATATATCTTTAGTCTCATTCTGTCTTTTCTTTTTTGTTTCATTTGTTTCTTCCTTATATTTGAGCTCCACATTACAGTTTGTCATCTACCACATACCTTAAGAAAAAGCAGTCAGTCTTTGGGACCCTTGGTGGTGTGTGAGATTACATATGGGCCTGCCAATCATAAGGTGAGTTGTCTGAACCTATCAGGTGCTGTATCAGACACCCAAAGAGTCAGTTCTATGGGGTCCTCCATGGATATATGTAGCATTGTTGTTTTGCCAATCTTTGTGATTAAATATTTTTATAAGATATTGACCTTAATCACGATGAGGATAGATATAATTGAGATGTATGCTACCCAGAAGTCTTAACCAAATAGAGAAGTTTTTACAGTTTGCTTCTTGAATATAAGGTAGTGACTTTGTTCTACTGAAGTTTCCTGTTCCGTGCACCTCACCTGCTCTCTATCTATCTTTTTATTTTTGTTGTTGTTTGTTTTTCACTATCAATTTTTACCTCCAATATGGAAGGCAGGATGAAACATTTGAAATTTAATTTAATTGGTAGTAAAATTACAAGTGAAATTAGGCACTCTGCATAAGCATATGTGATCATGTAAAATATAAATGTAAATGCATATTTAAAGCTTAGTGGAAATACAGTAAACAGATGCATACTTACATATAATTATACTATTTGTTTTGACAAAATGACATTGCATGTTTTAGAACTTTTGCATGTAATGGACAATAAATCAAACAAAATATACTGGCTTTTCATGTAAATAAATTTTTAACTTTTGAAATTTTAACATAGAAACAAATTATCAGCTCACATTAAAAATAACTTTTAATCCAGTAGTGGATACTAATTTAGACATTCACATGATGGTATTCAGAAAATACATTGAGAAGTATCCTTTTAAGGTTAATATAATGATGAAAAAAGAAGAAAATAATAATTTAGATGGCTTAGATTTCTCAATAATTCACTTGTCTACACATTGTATTTCATTCAACATGTTTTCTTACCTATCTAAACTCAGCTATATTTCAATGTTAGTGCAGGCAAATAAAGCTTAGAGGTACAAGTAATTACTTGGTAAGCAAAATGAAGGCCCTGGTGATTTTGTAATTCTGTCATATACTAAGTATTTTGGTATACTATACACTCTCTGTGGCAGTCATGTGCTTATGTTAATTTTATAATTGAAATGTAGGGGTGGATTCTGGCCTGTTAATCAGGAGAAAGCCATTGAGTAGCTGATGAGGTCTCTGGTGTGGGCATGGCTTTCACCTGAGACTCCTGGGAAATCTCACGGTATTTCCCTGGTGAAGATGAGAAGCTATCTTCCGCAGTTGTTGGGAGTTAGTTTCAGAGATGATTAATCACGGAAAAGACAAGATGCAGCCTCTGAGAAGTTGGAGGAGCCAGCAGAGAGACCACACGGCTTTGACCTGACGAAGAGAGAGACCTCTGAAGCTGGAGTGGCATGCTGTTGATGGACCCTGAGCCCTGGAAGCGAGGAGCCATGGGGAGACCCCTGCCAGCGCCAGAATTCTGCACCCACTGACCTTTGACTTCTTGAGTCAGAAGCAGACATTATAGACTGATTGTGGGCATATGGGTTAATATTGGACTTATGACTTTGCACTGGACTGGATTGGGATTCCTGCTTAGGGTCACATTTCTTTTGTATATAAATAAACCCTTTCCTTATACCTATCTGCGTGTCTCTGAAATTTGTTCCTCTAGTCTATCCGGACTAGCACACTCTCTTAAAACTCTAATTTATCTGTAAATTGGGGAAATAAGAATGGTAAGCTTTAATATTTCCAAAGGGCAAATTACAAGTAATGCTAGATAATGTCATAAATCTTAATGCAGGGTTGCACATATTAAAAAGGGGATATTCAGTGTATGACAGACAGTGCTAATGGATGAAAACACCTGTGTCTTGTTCATTAAATGACTTTTAAACTTGTTTACCATGCAAACCATTGGAAAAATAGAACTTCTATTCCTTTAAAGAGTTAACAAGCTAAAAGTTAAAAAAAAAAGTAGGTGAATTTGTACCTACAATCTAATGTAGTAATTCATCCGTAAAGCCAAAGCCCAAATACCCTGCTGTCAAGCTAATTTCTACTTATGGCCTTGTGTAGTTTCCGGGACCGTAAATCTTTATAGGAGCAGAAAATTACAACAACAACAACAACAACAACCAAATTACTACTTGGAAAACTATCTAGATTAATATACAGAGATGAATTAATTACATTAAAATGTGAATCTTACTGGAAGAGAGAATCACATTCATAAATGCCCCAAGATCTAAGACATTTGAGCAACTGCATGTACTTGAAACCATTGTTGGCTGTGGAACCTGGGTAGATTGAAATGGTTGTCATTCGTCTTCAGAGGGAATGAGTCCTTAATGTGCTATGATGATGCAAACAGAAGTGATGGATATGGATATAGTACCTCTTCTTGTTTGCTTCCATTTGAGGATATCTAAGAGTCTCTTTCCAAAATATCAGGTGCGACAGGGTAGATTCATCATCAGGCATAATACTTGCTTTTGTGGTTCTTTTGAGCACGTCAGATAGAAGATATGCATAGTATAACTCCCTCTTGGCTGTGAGTTATTGAAATGCCACATGCTGGCACAGGCCAGTGAGATAAGCATATTGCAGCATATAATAATGTACCATCTGCCAACTCTGACAGCCATTGTTAACTAGGCCTTTTCCTCGCATGGGGATTTCTCAATAACTTTGATAATATTATTACTATTCCACCCCAGATACATTTTTCATAAGCAATTATTAACAGCTTTATTTTTAACAGGAGCACCACGAGGTTCAGAGTTTTCAGCATACATTTGTTGTTCATTTACATATGTGTGGCTTAATGACTTTGCAAGCCATACTGATTTTTATTTGTGAAAGATATGATTAGAATTTATGCTTTTAATTTCCTAGAGCTCTAACTTCCATCAAAAGAGGTATGCAACTTTATCACTTTAACTTGATCATTATAAATTCAACCATGCTAAATTAGTTTTCAAACTGAATCCAGGAATCACCCAATTGATAAGCATAGTAAATTAATGCACAATGAAACAGGTTGCCAACTGCAGTCGTGGTTGTTTACTGCGATTTTTCTGCACAGATCTTTGCACATATAAATGGAGTTAGTTTATTCATCTATCACTTTAAGTGCTAAGGCACTATACAGTAAGTACTATATGTCATTTCTACAGAGTGCACATTGAAAGAATTTGCTTGGTTACACATTCTCATAGTTTTCCTGTTCCCCCTAAAGCAAATGCAATGCACTCCCCCAAATGCCAGATGAAAAACTAATTATCTCTAAAACAAATACAGCTGTAGCTAAAGTAGTACTACCTTCCAACCAGTAGATCTTAGTCTGGCCTGCAGGAGCATACCTACAGACAAAAACCACGTATAATATTTCCATGTCTAGTTTGCCATATGACTGCAAATAATAAAGTTTATTTTAAGTAGGGCATGAGGAATGTATTTATATATAGTGAAGATGGGAGGATTGAGGTTTAAATATTAGGACCAGGGTAAAATAATTGTAAGTCCTGGGGCAGTCCTTATTTTAGACTATGTTTGAACTAGATTATAGCAATTAAACTTCTTATCCTATTTTAGAAAACAATTGAAGGTGGTCTATAGGAAGATCAATTAGCTTTCATGCATTATTCTACCAAGAGAAAATACATATATATGAACGCTAGTAGTGTAATCATTTATGTACAGGACTGTAAATCACAAGGTGAGCAGCTCAAACTACCAGCTACTCCATGAAAGATAAGGCTTTCTACTCCCATAAAGCGTTCCAGTCTTTGAAAACCCAGAGCAGTTCTAACCTGTGAAATAGGTCTCTAAGAATCAGAATTGACTCAATGTCAATGTGTGTGAGCCTTATTTCATGTTGAAAGTATGAACCACAGATAAACAAGTAAAATATAGGCAATGCTATATAACAGCCTTCTATGCAAGCACTTACTCAAGACAATTAAAGGCTGCAGCTTCTCAAGATCGATTGTCAACTCTAAAGTAAACCAGAATCCTTACAACTGAACCAACAGATAACATCATATTAAATGTAGAAAAGATCAAAGTTGCCACAGGTTTCCTCTTGTTTGGATCCTCAATCAATAACAGCAATAGTCAAGCAATCAAATGATATACAACATTGGACATATCTGCTGCATAAGGCCTATTTAAAATGCTGAAGGGCAAGCATGCCACTTGGAGGACTAAAATATGCCTATTGCAAGCCATCGTCTTTGGTGTTGTAGTTGTTTTATATTATGTGGCTAACCTCAAAGTCAATAGTTCAAAACCACCAGCTGCTCCGTGGTGTGAAGGGATGAAATCCAATATATAAAATTAGAGAGTGTGGACTGAGCCCCGGTGGTGTAGTGGTTGTTCGCAGGACTGCGGCCCACTGGCTTGGCTGTTCAAATCCAGCAGCAGCTCTCCAGGGGCAAGACTGGGCATCCTACTCCCACCAAAGGGCAGTGATCCCCCCAAAAAAATTGAATAAATAAAATTAGACAATGTACAAAGAACCAAATAGTACTGACATTGCTGAGTAGCATGATGATTCTGACTTTGAGTCATTTAAAGTGTAACCAACTACATCAACAGGGTTTAAAAATGTATCGTGCAGATGGATAGGTGGGAATTAAATTAATAGTAGGTAGCTATACATAGATATATCATATATATTTCATACATGTCTCAGAGATATATAGATATATCTTTAGAAAGAAAAATTAATCATAATGTATATTTCATATTCATATGCAAATATGTGAATGTATAAAATGAACTATACTGTTATTTAGGAGGCTAGATTCAGATCCAGGGCAGGTCTAGGTGAAACCTCTTAGTCCGTGCATAGTTCTGAGGGAAGAGCTTTGCCTCCTTTCAACATCTGGCATTCCTTAGAGAGTCCCATATGTCTTGGTATTGATCTTACCCTAGGTTTGAGAGCTAAGCATAGGTTTCCTGTGTCTGAAGGATATACTCCCTTCAGAGTTACTTCTTTGTGATAGAAAACCGCTCCCTCTTTGCTCATTTTTCTCTCTTTTACTTCTTGTGAGATAAAAGAAGATGCGGTGTCCACCTCGAAGGAACTTCCATTACATCATTTCAGGGCTATGTGTTGAATAAGTGTGTTGTGTTCCACCATAGATGGCCGTATCACACCACTGGGATAATTGCACTACTATGCAAATATCAGAGAACCTCATTGCATTGCATACTGTGGGGTCACACAAGTCAACCCACACCATTCTATTCTATGCCATAAAATGTTTAGGTTCTTAACACATGAAAAGTAATTTCCCAAACATCTTGACATTCCATACGTCTTAAATAAACACAAAGTCCAAACACTGTATCCTGGCAGAAAATTCCTCTTTATCTGTGAATCTAGAACACAAGTTATCTATTTCTGAAATACAGAGTACACATTTTCAGAACAAATGGGAGCAATTAGAAGGGGAAAAGGATAATGGGTATCAGGCAAATTCCAAACCCAACATGTAATTTACATTCACTCTCAAGCATGAGATCATCCAGCCAGGGGCCATGTCTTCCAGATGCTGGGTGTCAGCCATGTGCACTGGTTTCTAGACGGAGGCTCATTTTCTAGGCTCAATGAGACAGTAAATCTGCTCCTGGGGCTTTGAGTGTACTAATTTCCTAATTCAACTAAGTGATACCCCAACCCTCAGCTCTGGCAGACCCTGCTCTTCAACACCTGGTGGGTGGCAGCCTATTTCCCCCCCCCCCCCCAGTTTGGAGGAACAGATCTCCCCTATTACCTTGGCATGCCTCAATGGAAAACCCATATGTAGAGACAATTTAGTGCATCTCTTATCCTTGGAAAGCTGGCTAGCTATCGTTTCTCCTTTACAAACTCACAGGCTATTATATGATGCTTTGATACCAAGGCCACTATGGTTCTTTGTTTTAACTTGGTTCTTTGGCCTCTTGAATCTTAGGCCCCTCATGCCTTTTAACAGACACCATCTTTGCTCTGCTTGTGTAAAATATTGCTCAACTCTTTAACTCTACTTTCCCACTCTTCCTGTAAGCAGATAATCTTGATCCAAAGGCTTTTAGATCTTTAATTCCAAACATCTATAAATTTAATGTCTTCAACAAGTGCCTGAAGGCAATTCTCTCTGCTCTGGAACCTTCAAATGGAAGGGAATCTCACCTCTGGATGGTTATTTAAAATACCAAGGTCGCTTATGATGAACAGATTTCAAAGGAGCTTTCAATAAGAGACTAAGAAATGCTTGCTGATCTAGTTCAGAAAGAAGCCAATAAAAACACTGTCATTTGAAGTATTTCTGCTGGTCCTTGCCTCCCTTACTTGGAGGCATATCATCAAAAAGGATTAAACTCCAGAGAAGAACAACACATGTGACAAGAATGGCAAGATGGCAAGAATTGACAAAGGAAAATGTAATGACATAGATGAATACAATCGCCAAAACTGTGCCACAACAATGAAATCAGCATGCCAAAAGGTATGGCAATGTCAAGAAGCAACATTACTCTCAGTCATATGGGGGGTCACCATGTACTGGAGCTGACAGCACAGCAACTAAACTACAGCAATATTAAATAACTAATGATGTCCAAGTCTTCAGTGGAGTGTGACAAAATACTGGAAATGCACGATGAAGAAAAATACAGGGTTTACCACGTTCCTAACATGGTTAAATGACAGAGAACCATGTCATCTTATGTAAGAAAATAGTGTATCTGAAATAATGCTTCTGCAGTCTAGATAGGGAAGTATGTGAACAAACCCAAAGAGTTAATCAAGTGGGAAGCATATGGAAAGGTCAGTAGACTACAGAACCAAATGAGTTAAACAGTCTGTTCTAATATAGGTTGTTTTACAAAAGGACAGGAAAAGGTGCTGTGGAAAAAGCAGGGGAAGTGGGGTGTGCTTGTGTCTGTAACTTGGGGGATAAAGCAGATGTGAGCACTAATGGGCATCAAGGCTGGAATAGACCAGGAGAGCTCACAAAGGATAAGAGAGAATGATAGTGGGAAGAAAGGGAGTATTATTGAAATCAAAAGATCAGGAAGATTAGAAAATATGTGCCCTTCATCACCCGGTTCTCAATATTTTCCAGAAATAATGTGGAAGTGGCCTGATGCCTGACAACAAGAATAAAAGGCTATATGTTAGGACAATTTGAGGAGGAAAAGCATGAAGGACTTGGTGATTATTTTGCTGTGATGGGAACAGGACATTTAATCTATGGCTTATGTGGCTCAGCTAGCCTGGGGATGATATAAAATTTAAGCACACAATTTCCTTCGTATAATCCAGATTTTCTCATTATTTTCTCAGCATACAGATTGGATAAATATGGTGAGATTATAAAACCTTGAAACACACCTTTCCTGAAACTAACTCAGACAGTATGGCCTTGTTCTGCCTGCATAACTACCTCTTGATTCATATAGTTTCCACATGGGCACATGAAGTGTTCTGGAATTTCCGTACTTCTCAAGACTATAATTTGTTATGATACATATAGTCACACTCACTAAGATACAAGTAAAATCACTTTGGCATCTTCTATGTTCAGGCAAGATCCATCTGTTATTCCTTGTTGCATGTCCTCTTCTTAATCCACCCTACGTCTCTGGCCATTCCCTGTCAAATATACTGCTGTAACCATTGTTGGGTGATCTTCATAAAAAATCATTTGCAAAAAAATTATTTGCTTGTGATATCAATGATATTACTCTATAATATGAGTATGTTGTTAGGTCATATTTCTCTTAAATTGGTACAAATATGGATCTCATCCAATTAGTTAGCCAAGTCGTTGTTTTCCAAATATCCTGGAATTGATCATTGAGTGATTCCAGTACTTTATCAATTTGTTGAAATATTTTGATTGGTATTCTATTAATGCCTGGAGCCTTGTTTTTGGTTAAAGGTTTAGTGTAGTTTGAATTTCTTCCTTTAAATCATTAATTTTTGTTCATAGACTACCTCTTGAAATTGTCAACTATTTAGGTTGTTTTGGTACATTCACTCTGTGTATTCTTTCCATCTCCTTGCGATGCATCCAGTATCATTCAGTCTTGTCCATGGCATCTTTACATATTGCCACTCAATTTTCTCTATTTTTTTTTCAGTTTTAGATATACTATGCAGGCTATCCCTCTTTGGTTTTCTAATTCTACATCTTTTCATCTTTCTTTATATTCTATTTTGTCTGTTTGAGGTCCCCTTTGACATTTTCAGTTCAGCTTTATCCCACCATCATCTCTTCCATTTGTCTTAGAATAAGGGCAAGTTTCAAAGTCTCTTCTGACATCCACTTTAATATCATCTGTCTTTTAAATTACCTTTTGTTTCCTCACCTATGATACTTTTGATGTCATCCCACTGCTCAACAGGTTTTCCATCATTAGTGTTCAAAACAGTGAATCCACCGAAGCTGGATTTTCTTCAGATATTCTCAAAATTCCAGGGGGCTATACTCAAGGTACTCTTTTGGTTCTGATCAATGTGTTTCTATTTTCTTCATCTTCAACCTAAAGTTACATATGAGAATTGGATGGTGCACTCCACAGTCAACCCTTCCCTAGTTTTAGCCACTGATATCAAACTTTTCCATTTCTCTCTGGTGTCATAATGGTTACAGGTTTGCTTGTGACATTGAAAGTCATCAGTTGAAACCACCAGCTGCTCCAAGAGAGAAATAGAGGGCTTTCTACTCCAGCACAATGACAGGCCAGCAAACACATAGGGAAAGTTCTACCATGCCCTATGTGTTGCCATGATGATATTGAATTGATTTTTGTTTTTGGTACCATCTCTTCTACAGATGCATTCAATTTGTTTTTGTTTTTTTTGGGGGGGGGGCATCACTGCCCTCTGGTGGTTATGGGAGCTACCCAACCTCGCTCCTGGATTTGAACCGCCAAGCCTGTGGGCCGCAGTCCCACATTCTACCACTTACGCCACCAGGGTTCAGCCCCAGATGTATTCAATTTGATTTCTTTGTGTGCCATGTTGAAAAGTCCATGTGTATAGTCACCTTTGGTGTTGTTGGAAAATTATGTTTGCAGCAAATAACATATTGTTCTTGCAGAATTATTTCATTCACTCTAAAGATCTGTTTTTATCATAAAGACTATATTTTCCAGTTTCTGTTCCTTCCTCATTTTTCTAATAACTAGTAATTACAAATGCATTTTGATTGCATGTTTGATTAATTTCAGACTGAAGGAGTAGGTAAAATTCTTCCATTTGTTGATCACTAACTTTAGCGGTTAGTGAAGAAGGTTGACTAATAGTCATATTGACTGGGTTTCTTTGTATGTGGATAGAGTCTACCCTATTGCAAGCAGCATTATTCTTCAATATACATCTTGAAATGTCCTTTTTGATGACTTCAACTTCATTCTTGATTGTGTCATTCGTGGAATGGCAAATCCTATGATTCTCTAATTCACATGGCCAAAGTGAGCCCATTCCTTCTCCACTCATATATAACATATTGATTTTGGGAGGGAACCATTTCATTTTTGATGATTGTCAATTTTCCTAAACTCATACTTCTTATATCTAAAACTCTAAATATTAATTAACGTTTGAAGGTGCTTTTACTGATTTTGCGGGGGGGGGGGCTCTCAGTAAATGAAGGTCCCAGAGGGTTTACCCACAAGCTGGCGTAGCGATTTGCCCACGAGCTCCATTCTTGTCATTATGGTCAACTCTTACTTAAGAAGCCAGCTCTTCTTTAGTCATATTTTCAGGGTCTTATGAAAAAGAGCCGGCTGAGCCCCGGTGGCGTAGTGATTGTGCACGGGACTGCGGCCCACTGGGACGGAGGTTCAATCCCAGCATTGGGGCGGGGCCTCCTACTCCCACCACCGGAGAGCAGTGATGGCCAAAAACAAACAAACTAAGAACCAAAAAAAAAAAAAAAAAAGAAAGAAAGAAAAAGAGCCATGCTGCCTTAGTGGTTAAGTGTTGGGCTTCCCATTGGCAATTCTTCTGGAGAAAGAGGATTTTCTACTCCTGAAAGAATTACAGTTGTGGAAACTCACTGGGGCGGTTCTGCCCTCTTCTATGAGTCAGCAATGAGTCAACGACAGTGCGTTTTGGTTTTCTTTTCCCTGAGGGGCTCACCTTCTTGCATTACCTCTGCTTCTATTCCGTGGGGTTTTCAGTAACTGACAATGTTGAGATGTATCTGTAGGGTTATTACAGGATCATTCTTTTGGAATCTTATTCTTTCTTAGTAATCTGTCTAATCTAGAAACTCTGCTGAAAACAGTTCATTCTGGCTGACTTGCCTGGTGTTTGAAATACCAGTGACAGAGCTTCCAGCATGACAGCAACACATAAGTCAGCACTGTACAACAAATTGATTTGAGATATTAGTGAACATTTAGTGTTGAAACTGAATTTATCTAATACCTGTGCAAATTTCTAATCATGCTGTCAAACATTTACCTAAAAATAAAAGCTGTTTTTTAATATTATTAATTATTTCTCTATCATTTCTCATTCCTACAAAAATTACTACCAAAGTGTCAGCATTTTGAAATGTTTATGTTCTGATGGGCATAATATTTATAAATTAATAGAGTGATTCCTGAATATAAAATTCTAAACGGGTATATGAAAATAAAAATCAAGTTCAAAATAATAAATCCTTAATATCAACAACAAAATTGACAGGTTTAAATGACATATAAGGGTATATATATATACACATATATAGAGATTTATATATATAGAACAAATAATCAGTAATGTTACCAAATCATTACCTTATGCATACTATGAACTAATATCTTCACAACTCTATTAGTAGACCACACCATGATAAACAGAAAAAAATGATTGACATTGTTAAGGATTTAATTTTACTTGGATTCATAAACAACATTTCTCAAAGCAGCAGTCAGTAAATCAAACAATGCATTGCATTGGATAAATGTGTTGCAATACACCTTTCTTATGTGTTAAATAAGTCAGTTTCAGTACTAAACTAAACCTGATGTTGGCATTTTTTATGGTCTCATATGCATGTGAGAGCATGCTGGGAAATGTATAAGGAAGATCAAAAGAGAAGATTGTGGTTTTGGCAAAGAATAATGAAAGTGCCACGGACTGCCATCAGAACAAACAAATACACCTTGGAGGATATGCATTTTCAAATATCCAAAGTGTATAGAAAACCATGATCTCATTTATGATTTATATAACCGGGGAAGTAAAAATTATTGGAACGACAATAATAGAAACCTTTATTTTTTAAAATATGAAGAGGAGAGTCTATTGTTTCCTGACACATGTTCCACCTAAGCCTGTATATGTCTAAAGGCAGTGTTTCCGATTTCTATTCCTTCAAAGGATTTCAAAGTGGCAATTTGGCTTCCCAATGTATCTCATATCATGGTTCTTTTCAATGTTCTTTGTGCTTGAGGGACAAGCAGAGTCTGTTGGATTAAGATTCTGGACTTTGCCTCACCAATGAAATCCTCAATTTTCTTAAAAGTCTTCTTAATAATCACCCAGAATTGACTGATTTTCTTTGAAAGAATCTATCAAAATTACCTGAATTTCTAAAAGAGTAGCCATAAATTTTCTGAAATATTCTGTACTATTCTCTCTGTCTTGAATTCTCTGTCCCAGCAGATCTCCATTTTGGATCATGGTTTGGGTCACTTTTTGAAGGCCCCCTAATGACAATAAGACATATGTATTACTAAGAAAACCTGTGTGTGGCTGTTCATTGATCAAAGAGCCATGTTTAAATCCATTCAAAAATGTTCTAGCCATCTAGTAGAATGCTTTTTATTTATCACTTATTAGTCCAATATGCATTTATTGAATCCTTATTCAATGCCATGTATTCTCTGGAAATTAATTTTCAAATTAGAAGTACTATTTTATTTCTTATATTTTATATAAGGTTGGAGCAATCTGCAAATAGAACCTCTGCCAAGGCTGTGATTATTTGTAAAGCATGCAGTAGATGACTTCTTTTTGTTTTATTGGGGGCTCATACAACTCATCACAATTCACACATACATTTATTCTGTCAAGCATATTTGTACATTTGTTGCCCTCATCATTCTCAAAACATTTGCTTTCTACTTGAGCTCTTGGCATCAGCTCCTCATTTTTCCCATCCCTACCTGCTTTCCCCTCCCCCATGAATCTTTTAATCATTTTCAAATTATTATTTTGTCACATCTTACACTGTCCAACATCTTTGTTCACCCACATTTCTGCTGCCTATCCCCCAGTGAAGATGCTATAGGTAGGGCCTTGTAATCAGCTCCCCCTTTCTACCCCACATTTCCTCTACCCTCCTGGTATCACCACTCTTACCACTGGTCCTGATCGGTTCATTTATCCTGGATTCCCTATGTCTCCAACTCTTATCTGCACTAGACTACATCCTCTGGTCTAGCTGCATTAGTAAGGAAGAATTGGGATTAGGATAGTGGAGTGATGGGGGGAGGAATCAGTTAATAATTAGAGGAAAATTGTATATTTCATCATTGCTACACTGCACCCTAACTGGCTCATCTCCTTCCTGCAACCCTTCTGTGAAGGAATGTCCAGTTACCTACAGATGGGATTTGGTTCCCCAATCTGCACAACCCCTCATTCACAATGATATGATTTTTTGTTCTTTGATGCCTGATCCCTGCAACATATCATGATCACACAGACTGGTTTGCCGCTTACATGTGGGCTTTCTTGTTTCTGAGATACATGGCTGCCTGTGTACTTCAAGCCTTTTAGATCACAAATGCTATATCTTTTGATAGCTGGACATCATTAGCTTTCCTCATCACATTTGCTCATGCATTCTTTGTGTTCAGTGATCGTGTTGGGAAGATGAGCATCATGGAATTCCAGTTTACTAGAACAAAGTGTCTCTGCATACAGGAAATACATGAGTGGAGGTCCAATGTCCATCTGCTACCTTAATACTAAACATATCAATATATGCACAAAGATATACTTCCCTGTCATCACATATGAATATATTTATTTATGCACAAGCCTGCATCTAGACCTCTATAAATGCCCTTTGCTTCCTAGATTTTTCATCTATTTCTTTTTAATTTCATCTTGTTCCACTATGTGCTCAGCCTTCTTTTAGGTTTCAGCAATTCCTCTCAGTTAGATTTTCCTTGATCAATCCCTCCCAGGCCCCTTACATCCTCCTTACCACTGATTTTAGATCACTTGTTGTCCCCTTGTCCTTGTGTTGGTTAAGACTACTTCCCTTCTTCCACCATCCCTCTATCCCAGAGTCATCCTCTCATTGCTTTCTCCTCTAGATTTCTAATCCAGCCTATTTTTAATCTAGATAGGCCTGCAGAGATAACAATGTGGACAAAAAAACAAGACAGAGGAAAACAAAGGGACAAAAGAAAGCAAAACGGGGACAACAAAAAAAAAGCAATGTCACAAAAAATAAAAGCCTGTAAATAGTTCAAGGTCTGTTTGTTGACTTTTGGGGTGTTTTCCAGTATAGTCTGATGGGATGCCACTCCCTATTTTTGGTATTCCCTAGGGACGTCCTTGCTCTGCGACCCTTGCTGTTCTGTTGCATGCCCTTAGGTTTTTACCCCGGTGTGGTGGTGTCAGATGCAGCACAATTCCCGTACTGTCTCCAGTGTTGTCCCCCTAGAGTTACGGATCAGTGAGGGATGTTGTGTCTCATATTGGGGCTTGCCCTGTGGTCCTCTCTGTGCTTTGGCTGCTCTGAGTAGGTATATCGCCCTCTCAGGCTTGCTGGGCCAGGATGTGCTTCACTCTCTTCCTCCCCCTTCATTTGCTCCTGTGTGCTCTGATCAGATATGGCCCTCTCCCTGAGCTGCAGCTCCAGTGCTTTCCTCTGAAGTGAATTCTTCTTGGGGGAGGGGCAGCTGTCCATGTAGTTGAGCTTAGGGCTGACCCTCTGAAGTCTCATAGATGACTTCTATAAATTTAATAAACATCATAATTTTTAAAAATGGTTTCTCTTAAAATACAGACTTTGCAGGTTTAATAGAATGAAAATTCTCAGTCAAATTTTAAAAAACTACTTACAGTTTTTAATTATCTTTAGTGTTTCAGTTAAACTATTTTTAATTAATTATTTTTAAATAAATTAAAAATGAATGAAATGAATCTTAAAATAATATTTCTCATTCACAATAACTACCACCAAAATTGTCAACAGACACTTAAGATCACAAATACATAACATTTCTGTCATTAGTGAAAGTTTACTTGAACAGTATGCATACATTACATTTATTTGTATTATCTTTATTTTTTACAATAGGCAGTAGGCAATTTTACACAACATAATTGTCTAGTGTATGGTATGTCAATATATTTTTACATGTGGGAATTGCTATGATATGGTATTACTAACAAGCGGTTTTGTGTCTTGAAATGCTACATAATTGGGATGGTGGGATGCAGACCAAAACATGAAAAATTTAAGACTGTGTAGTCTTAGTTTTCTCTGAAAAATATGCTATATCAATTGAATATTTTACTTAAAAATATTACTGTAAAAAGCCTGCCAACATATTTGACAAATATAAGGCTTTATTGTTGTTATGTTTTTCCCGAGAGTCTCTGGGTGAGATAAACAATTATGCAAATGGATCCTAACTGAATAGATGGTGGTTCAGTTCAGTTACTTATAGCTGTATGGACTGTGTTTCTACTTTGTCAACCTGAGATAGATGCAAGTCAAGTCAACTTGACAGCAGTCCTTTAAAGCTTCTCTGCCATATATCATCCAAACACAACAATAGGCTGTTCTTATTGTTCTCGAAATACTTGCTAGAAAATTTCAGCAAGATTTCCATAATGAAACAAAAATGATTCACACAAAAGTGTCATATATGAGGTTTAGTTTGATATAAACAGTAAAATTACAAAAAATGTGATAAGTCTGAGAGTAATTAATGTGGAGATTTCCAGACATTATTTAGTGTGCTTGAATCTTCTTTCAGTCTTTCAATGTTGCAACTTGAGGCTTGAATTTTTTACTGTATTTATAAAATTCGAGATATATTGAGTATGTGATTTCCTTTTGTTTTTTTCTGACTCCATGTTTTTGCACATTGCATTATAATACATTATTTTTTTTTCTTCTTGAACTACCCTTTAAAATTTCCTTTTCAACTTTTTGACTTCACATAACTTCCATTCAAGGTAGGAGAAGTTGAAGCACTTGATGATGATCAAGAATTGCAGCCTTCCTATTGAATGACAGCTTATTATAAAGAAAAAAAAAACATTCAACGGAAGAAAACAACAGGCCCAACTGCTCCAGGGGACATGGAAGACAGGTAGGGTAAAAGGTGGCGGGAACAAGAAGCCACCTAAAATAGATGGTGAGAAGAGCATAGAATGCATGAAGTGACTTGATCAAGTTCAATGTAGCCTAAAGTGCTGAAAGCTGAATGAAAAGTGAATATGACAGTGGTGCTGGAGGGAAGTAAAATGAACCAGAGGAAAGAACTAGACAAAAGTCATTTATAGAGGCATATATATATATATATATATATATATATATATGCAAATATACTAATTTATAATGATAGAGTTTGGGTCTATGTAAATATATTTAAATGTCAAGTATTAAGGTAGCAGACTGGCATTGGGTCTCTACTTAAGTACTCCCTCAATACAAAAACTGTTTGTTCTAATAACCAGGCATTTCGTGATGCTCATCTGCCAGACAAGATCGCTGGAAGTCAAAATGGGCGCATAAGAAAATGTGGTGAAAAGGGCTTATGATGCTTAGTTAGTAAAAGATATAATGCCTGGGTTTAAAAGGCTTGAAGTTAAACTAGTAACCAGTTAGCAGGTGAGCAACTAAGCCCACATGGAGAAAACACATACATGAACCTATCTGATCACAAGGTGCCGATGGGGTCAGGTATCAGACACCAGAAGACTCAATACAAACAAATATGCCAATGCAACTGATGGGATCAGAATGGAGATCCAAAGCCCAACAATTGGACATTCATTCTTAGAAGGGTTCCAAGGAAAGAACAACATGGCCAGGGTGCATTATAGCACTGACAGAACACACAAAATTCCTCTGGTTCGTTAATGCTTCCTCCAGCCCACTATCATGACCCCAGTTCTACATCACAAATCTGGTTAGAGCAGAGCATATACACTTGTATAGATAACAGCTCTCAACACACGGAAACCAGGATAGAAAAACCCCTCAGGAACAGTAATGGAAGTAGCAATACCATGAGGGTAACAGGAAGGTGGGGGGGGGGGCAGGATAGGGGAAGAAACGGGGAATTGATTATAATGATCCATGTATAGCTCCTACCCCCTCCAGACTCCCAAAGAGGAATGAACAACAGAGGAGTGGATGAAGGGAGACAATGGATGCTGGAAGATCTGAAAATAATAATCATTCATCAGGGGCCCACAAGGTTGGGCTGGTGTGAAAGCGAGGGACACAGAAGGAACCAATACCAAATGATCAAGCAGAAAAAAACGGTTTGAAAATGACGATGGCAGCATATGTGCAAATGTGCTTGACACAAGTGATCTGTGGGTTGTTGCAAGAGCTGTAAGAACACCCAATAAAATTATTAATCAATAAAGGAAAATGAAAATAAAATTCATGTAATTGAACTAATAACTCGTCTCTGGGTAGGTGTAGAAAATACTTAAATTGCCAGAGATTTCAACTTGCTTGGATCCACAATCAATGTTAAAAGAAGCTGTAGTGAAGAGATCCAACAACATATTGCCTTGGGTAAATTTGCTGCACAAGACCATTTTAAAGAGTTGCAAAGCAAGCATAATACACTGAGGATTAAGTTGTGCCTGAAATAAGTCATGGTACATTTATTTGCCTCATCTGCATATGTAGACTGGACATTGAAAAGGAATGCTGAAAAAATTTGAGTTTATTGAATTGTGGTGCTGGTAAAGAATATTCAAATTATCATTGATTGTCAAAGAACAAACGCATCTGACTTGGAAGAAGTACAGCTATAATGTTCTTTAGATACCAGTTTAGCAAGACTTTATCTCTCCTTTGGACATAGCAGACAGATTAGTCCCTGGAGAAGGACATCATGCTTGGTAGTATATTGGGATCGCAAACAAGAGGAAGGCATTTCACAAGATGGATTGGGACATTGACTTCAAGAAGGGGCTCAGACCCAGGTTCATTTGTGAGCTGGGCCCGATAGTGACTTCTTGCATTGTACACATACTGTCTATGAATCAGAGCCGCTGCAGTGGCAGCTGACAGCAACAATAAAAACTATGTTCTAGAGAAAGTTTTAGGGTCTCTTCCAACATCAAAGTCGATCTTTCTAACAGTCATTTGTTTTCTTCATGTCTGATGTTGCTCTTGCTCTCTCCGTCCAATTGTTTTGGAAGTTGGTCATTAGTACTTAATATATCAAATCTGGTCTTCACTTGGTCTCTAAATTCAGGTGGGGTATACTCAAGATCATATTTTGACTCTCATGGGTTCATTTGAATTTTCTTCAGCATCTGCTTTAGCTTGCATATCTTATTTTGACAAGTGATCCTGAGTTCCTCAATTGTTTCTCTCCATCCAGGTAGTTAATTTGATTCCTGCGAGTTCCATATCGCCATACATGTTGTTGAAAAATGTTTTCTGTAATGAATAGTTTGCTGACCTTACTAAATTTTATCACGCCCTTGTCAGCTTAATTTTTATAAACAAGGTTGTATTTTCAACTACCGACCTTTCTCTTTGTTTACAACTTTGGTATTCTCATCATTAGTAAACATTAATGCATCTTCACTTCTTATTTGGTCATATTCATACTGAGAAAAATGAGAGAAATTTGTTAACTGGTCTTTTACTTTGACATGTAACATATATACTTGTGCATAAGCTGAGTTATTCTACACATTTTAATGTAGTTTTGGTACTAAAATTAGGTACGTTGGCTGCTATTAGGATTGGCTTATACCTGAGTATATACAGTAGTTATCTTCCTATCCCAGACAGCATTGTACATTTAGATCTTGAATATGTCATTCCCAACTTAGGAATTCAATTTCTTATACTTTTTGGTCTTCTGAAACTATGTTCACAAGTGAGCAATTGGTGTATTTAGAAAGTCTAGTAACAAGTGGTGATTTAATGAGTGATTCTTTATCTTTTCAGTATTTGGAGCTGTTTGCTTGACTTTGTTTGTTTTCAATAGTTCCCCTAGTAGCTTCTTAGTGCTTTTTGCTGCTCTTAATTAATCTCTGGAACACTCTCACTGGAAACTCTTTCAACTGTAGGCACACTTACTGAGGTTTAATCATAGGTGTTAAATAATTATGTCTTAAAATTTAATTGATTCTTTACTTTATTAAACATGGATGGGCTATGTCTCCTTGGATAGTCTGTAGAATTATGAAGATAATATTAAACATGTGATGTAAATTTCATTTTTCTGTGACCTGGAATTGCTTTAAGGATATCTGTTGGTACCATAGGCTAGGTCTTAGACTGCTAATTTCAAGATCACCAGTTCATATTCATCTGCCACTGCAAGGGAGAGAAATTAGGCTGCCTGTTTGCAAAAATATTTACAATTTCATAAATTCTGTATGGGGGTTCTATGAATTAGAATCAATTAGATGAAAGTTGTTTTAATTTGGTTTTGGTTTATGATCAGTATAGCGTGTATTCCATGTGCAATGACTAGAGCCCATTCACTCACAAAGCTATGTCAGGGTAAGGGCAAGCTGAGGAGACTCGTTGGCACACCGATTCAGTCATTTTCTGGTAACTTATAGGCTGGAAGTTCAGACATACACAGTGGTTCCAAAGTAGAAATACTGGAGGATTTATTTCTGTCCAGATCAGGCACATGAAAATCCTATGAAGCAGATCCACCCTGTCACCTGTGGCTGTTCGGTTTGCAATAGACTATATAGTGCCCAACAGCCCCAAACTCATGTGTTGCAGAGACTACAGACAAAAAAAAATTCTGTAACTATCTAACGCAGTCACCAGACAATGTGTTGTTTTAAGTTCCCCTTAGATCAAAGTACAAGCTTGTTTTTCAGTACTTAAAGATGTAATCTGCATTGTGGATTAACATCCAGAACCTTCAGTTCTTCACAAAAATGCTGCCAAAATATTCCTCGCAGCATGATTTTCTATTTCAATTCTTCTTACCTAGCTAGAACATTGTAAAGCATTGTAGGATATTCTTTGTTTTTGTTAGACATAGTGAAATAGGTTATTATGTTGCTTTTCAACACTGCATAAATTGGTAAAGATAAATGAGAAGTCACTAAAAGGGGGAAATAAAACATAAAATGGTTTTTGTGATAGTGCTGATTCTGAGCAAAAAGGTGTCATTCAAATTAAATGGTTTAATCTTTTCCTAAGCCAGATTTATTTTAAAGGGAGAATATTCTTGAATGTCTTTTAATTGAAAAGTCTCATTTTTAAATAATAAGATTTAATAAATATAACTCAATACTCACTGTTGTAGCGGAAATAAACTCTTTAGGACAGGATAGAACTTTCCTTATGAGTTTCCATAATTGTAACTCTTTATGGGAATAGAAAGCCCCATCTTTCTACACAGAGTAACTGGTGGCTTTGAACTACTGACCTTGAAGTTCCCATTACAAACAGTAACCACTATGTCTCCAGTGCTCCTCTTTTTAATGATGCATTCCATTTTTTTTGTTTTATACCTTTAATTGAAAATTAAAGAACATTTTTTAAATTTACTCGCACTTGTTATTTTATTTCATGACAGTCGAACAATATGCAGATCACCCAACCTTGCTTGCTGAAAGTGTAGAGAATTTGAAGCACTTGCTGAAGATCAAGCATTACAATTTAGCATAAACAAAACAAAATACTTACAACAGGTCACATCACAATAAGATGAAATATTTGTCACCTAGTATTAACTTTCTTAGATTCATAGTTAATTTTCATGGAAGCAGCAGTCAAGAGATAAAAACAACACATTGCCTTGGGTAAATCTGCTGCACAACACTTCTCTGAAGTACTGAAGAGCAAGGATGTTACTTTCAGGACTAAAGAGCACCTGACACAGTACATGTTTTTTTTTTTTCAATTACCCCATATGGATCTGAACATTGGCTATTAAATAAAGAAGACTGAAGAAATGCTAATGCATTTGATTAAAATGCTGGCAAAGAATAGTGAAAATTGCATGGACTTACAACAGAAAACATTTATCTTGGAAATAGCAGCCAGAATGTTCCATACAGATTTTGTTATGTATATTTTGACATGTTGTCAGGAGAGAATGGTATCTGGGAAAGGACAGCATTCCTAGGCGTGGGGCAGGGGAAAAAGAGACCCCCAACAAGACAGCTGACACACTGGCTACAACAAAGACCTCGAACGCAGGAAGCATTGTGAAGATTGAAGAGCATCGCGAATAATGGCCACAAATACGTGGCAATATTCCAACAGAGCTTCACGTCAGACTAGAGGATCCAGTAATAAGATTCTGAAAATTAACCAAGCTGAACCTTATAGATCAGCCCCATCCTTGTTGGAAATCATTTTAAAAACTATAGCTAAAAGAGTGTCATCTAGCATCCCAGTGGGCATTAAGGGAGGACGACATTTCATTTTATTTTACATGGATCCCAATGAGTTGGAGCTGACTCGGTGATCCACTGACAGCACACAATGGTAAATAGTATGATGAAAGATATTTTATTATATTTACTTATTGAAATATATCTTTCCAATTATATCGAGTTACAGACTACTCTGCAATCAAGTGGCTTCTGACACATGGGGTTGCTCCTGGTGCAGATTCACAGGAACCCTCTGCACAGCTGAAGGAGAGGCTGCATGGTCCTGCTTCATCCTCCCAGGTTCTATGTTTGACCTCATTGATGTAACTATCATACCAATCCATGTGGCTATGGGGCTTCCTCATTTACATTTTTCCCTTGACTCTCTACTTTATCAAGTATGATATGCTTTTCCAAAGACTGGTCTCTCTGATTTCATAAGGTCGGCATCATTCCAGTGAAGAAAGGTGATTATTTTTAATATAAAGATAATGTTTAGTCCATGGTGCTAAAAGATAGGAAAAGCATAGCATCGTGTTTTAGAAGAGTCATAAGTTATATTTCTGGTTGCAGGAAAATAACCTGAGCTGTAAGAAAATGAACATTCATGACTTCATGAGAAGCAATTGAGATACACAGTTAGAGTCTCCCTAGTTCTTTATATGATCATTATACTTCAATAATATTTATACATTATTTTATGTCTTCTATATCATAATTTTTCAAAGCAAGAATTGCTTCTTTTTTAATATCAATTTGACATCTATATTATGAATGATAAAATATCTCAAATTATGTTTAAGGATCCATTAAAATTGACTTTTATATCAACAATCAAATCCTCATTAAAATTAATTCTATAATAATTTATCATTTACATTTATATATCTGTCACTTAGATTATTAATCTTAAATATATTTCACATTGATCGATTTTGTATTCGTGCAATTATGTTAATCTTTTCACATCAACAAAATGTTTAATTGAAACATCATGAAACAGCTTTAGGATCAAGAAGATGTATATCCCTCATGGATATTTTAATTGGGCAATTTTCTGATTAGTAAGACATAACAACAGAAATCCCCTAAATCATGGAATTGATTTAGCAGAGTTTTCATAGTATGCATATTCCCTCACTGATAAGCATCCAGCAACACGTTCTGACTTAGTGCACTCAGTGACAGCACCTGGGAAGCTTTTCTCTGATCAGAGTAATTTTTTTCATAAAAGCAGATTTGCTCTAACCTCATTTTTTGGTGTGTGATGGCCAATATAAGTGAACAGCAAGTGACTGTGAAATTTTGTTTCCTGCTTGGAAACTATTGCTGCAAAAACTGTTGTGATGTTGAACACAGCTTACAAGAAAAGTGTGATGGGAAAACAACTCAAGTGTATGATTTATTTTCTTGCTTCAAAAAAAGTGAAATGTTGATTGACAACCTCATTCTAGACATCTGTCAACTGCCTGAATGGACAAAAACATCAACTCATAGTGCATTTGAGTTTCTTTCTACTAGTTCATACTGTTACTGAAGCTTTCTATTTAGATGTTCTGAAAACATTACATAGCAACATGTGAAAAAACAGTCATTTTTGGAGGCATATTGGGAATTTTTTTAGTGGGGGGAACTGGTTTTGTCACCATGGCATGCCTATTCCTGCAGCGAGTTTTTGTCAAATGCAGCATGTCTCCTGACTCAAGCACCTTACTCACCTCACCTGACGCCATGCAGCTTCTTTTTGTTTCCACAGAAATTTGAAAAGCTATTAGGAAGTGAAGAAAAAAATGAGGGGGTGTTTTCAGTCATGCAAAGAGATGAGCTTGAAAAATATTTCCAAGAACAGAATCAGTAGTTAGAGAAATGTAATGGAGAGTATTTTAAAGAGGATAAGATTGTTTTGTTTAAAAATAATAAAACATTGGGTTTTCTTAATTCTTTTTGGGGGGTGTATCCCCGCATTTATAGTGTGGATAGTGTTTTTGAACATTGTAATTCAAAAACACACATTTTATAAGACCATAGCTATCATTGCCTGTGATTATGTTTCATTTAACAGTGAAAATATCAAAAAATGTTTTCTATTATAGATTAGCATTTTGGAAGATAATTTTTAATCTAGCAATTCAGCCCTTTTCCTCTTATAATAGAGTGAAACAAAAGGCATCTAAAAACATGCTGAAGGAAATGTAGGAAATAAGTAACTGAAATGAGTACTTTTAAATTGACTTTTAAATTGGACTCAAGTGTAAGAAAATTATATAGGATCTTTCCATAGATTTATTAAAAGAAACAGATTCTTAGAAACCAATGTAAAAGAGGTAAATGTCTGAGGGTTAGTCAACAAGTGTTCTGGTTAAGATCCAGTTCTTACATGCAAGGGTTTATTCCAAATAATGAGTTTAAACATGCCTCTGCATTCAGTGGAGGGCAGCAGGAATGTTCTCTCAGCTATACACTTGTCTTATTTATCTTAGAATTCCTTCAAAAGATGATTCCATGAAAAACAAAAGTTCAGTGGAATCTATTAAGTTAATTAAATACAAAGCAGTTCTGGGAGTTAAGAAAACCATAGTGATTGTTTTGGGGAATTCTAAAGGGCTCGGGTTGATGGGTTTTCCTGAAAGCCACAGGACATTTAGAGAAGTTTATTATGAAGAAAATGTAAATAATGGCAAACTACATGGGTGAGAAAAAAGACCAGGGGAGTTATTTCAAGGAATTGTTTTTTGTTCACTTGCTTATTTTGTTTTCTTGGCCTTTTTTTCCATCCAGGACAAAGCCCCTGCTGATTATTTGGGGGTGGAGGGGAGTGCTGTCCTATGAGAATTTCCTTGGCAAATTCTCTGAACTTATGCCCTTCAGACTTCATATTTGTTCTCCACACTCAAAGAAATGTAAAAGGATCACCTTTATTGTTGTTCAAGGGTGCTAAAACTGTCGTGTGTTACTCTGTAAATTATTGCCAGATTACTGTTCAATTCATAGTGGATATTCACAGATACTTGTCAATATTTTGTATTGCAGATTGACTTTAATTATGGACAACCTGGTGAGTGAGAGGAGTAATATCTGATGTAGGCTTAGATTACTGTTTGTAATAAGTATTTCATGCTAAAATTTAATCTATGAGGAAGAAAATGTTGCAGTGATGATTGTGCATAACTATTATACATATAGTCACTATGAGTTGGAACTAAACAATAGGAAATGACAAACAACAGTACATGCTCTTTCATGTATTTGTCATTTATGCATTTTCTTTTGTAAAATAGCTGTTTAAATATTGTTTGACTTATTTATTATTTTATAATTAAGAGATAAAGAGTGTTGTAAAATTCAAAGGTGATTCCTTTGAGGATTACCATTTTAGAAGAAGAAAAGGACATTAGAAACACATATTTGGAGTAAAACTTTTCAACTATGCCATATAACATGTAGGATTATGTATTACATAATGAACAAAATGGCTGGACCAAAAATGTGTAAAATATAAATCAGTAAGATTCTAAATTAGATTCAAAGAAAGACTAATCTCCTGTTTTGTTTTTCACACAGCTTGAGCAATCCTTCCTAACTTTATTAGTCAAACAGAGCAATCATCTCTCTGCTACTGCTCTTAAAGTTTTAAATTCTAATGTTACTCTTCTCCAAAAAAAGGAACAAACTTCTTTGAAAATCAATGATTTAATGGCCAAAGGCAGAAAAAGCATTAATGACTCTGAAATGGTGTAATGTTGTAGGAAATTAAGAATGTTCTCTATTAATCATAATGATGCTACTGCCTCTGAGTTCTGAATCACTTAAATATTGTTATTAAACTACAATTTATGATCTTTTTCTCTTTAGGATGACACCGAACTCTGGAATGTCTTTTAGTTCATTGTGTCAAGTGGCATAAAAAACAAGTGCAACTTATTGAAAAATACTCTCAAAATAATGGTTTGTGTGCTCAGGAATACTGTTAAACAGTGTTGTAGGAGGCAGGGTAGGAAACCTTTATCAGGGCAGTTATATGTGTACTTGTGGTTTGGTTTCTTTCTTCAGGAAATAAATTAGTCTTGTTCATGCTTGACTTTCATTTTGAAGGGGCCAAATTCGTTAGACCTCAAAGACGATAAGTTCTTAGAGGAGTTTAACGCTGACTTGCATTCTAAAAGCCCCTATCAACACGGACAATGCAAAGTTGTTTTTACTCCTTGCACGAAGCCAGCCTGACATTCATACAGGAGCTGATCCTAGAGGTTCTCAGTGTATCAGCAGATCCCATGCCATAAAAGAAAAGTCAAGCAGTGATAAAGTAGAGGATCAGCACAAAATGTGCATGATCCCCTGTGTCAGGCAGGGTTCTCTTAAAGAAATAAAACCAGGACACTAGTAGTTCTTTTTATTTTTTTTCTCTAGACGCACTCTTGGTACCACTTTGTTCACATACCCATTATACAGTCTCACATCTGGCCACTTTTCCTTGTAGGTGAACTGAATGTCCAGGTGCACTGCTCGAACTTCTGCCCATTGAGAGGATTTTCCTTCATCACTATCTTTTAGGGAGATCCCAGAAAGGGGTTGCAGCGCTGCTGCTATCCACTTACGAGTGGCACCTGCACATCGTGCAGAGCCATCTGTGAACTAAGCATGACTTTTCTCTTCTTTAGTTAAATTATCATAAGGAACTCCTCAGGAGGCCATAGGTGCAGATTTGGAAAGAGAAGGTAGTGTGACTGGAGTGGGGGCTGTGGGCATTTGGGCCACTTCTTCATGCAGCTTACTTGTACCTTCAGGTCCTGCTTTGGTCTGATCTCGTATGTACCACTTCCATTTAACAATGGAGTGTTGTTGCGCATGTCCAACTTTATGACTCTGTGGGTCAGACAATACCCAGTTCATGATGGGTAGTTCAGGCCTCATGGTGACTTGGTGGCCCATGGTGAGGTGTTCAGTCTCCACCAAAGCCCAGTAACAGGGCAACAGCTGTTTTTCAAAGGGGGAGTAGCTGTCTGCAGAAGATGACAGGACTTTACTCCAAAATCCCAATGGTCTACGCTGTGATTCACCAATAAGGGTCTGCCAAAGACTCCACACTGCATCTTTATCAACAACTGACACTTCTAGCACCATTGTGTCAGCTGGATCATATGGTCCCAGTGGCAAAGCAGCGTGCACGGCAGCCTGAACCTGTTGCAGAGCCTTTTCTTGTTCCAGGGCCCACTCAAAATTGGAGGCCTTTCATGTCACCTGATAAATAGGTCAAAGTAGAAGACCCAAGTGAGGGATATGTTGCCTCCAAAATCCGAAAAGGCCCACTAAGCATTGTGCCTCCTGTTTCATTGTTGGGGGAGCTAGATGCAACAGCCTGTTCTTCACTTTAGTGGGAATATCTCGACATGCTCCACACCACTGGACCCTTAGAAATTTTACTGAGGTGGAGAATGCTTGTATCATTGTTGGTGTGCAGCATTGATTTGGCCAATGCTTTTTCTTGACACCAGTAGGATGAACAAGGCAGTTGTCTGGTCCAAAGATATGAAAGCAAGAGAGAGGGCGGGACTTGCTGAGCCCTTCCTATCTTTGCCCTTAAATTTATCCCGTGTGTTAATTGGCCATGCTGTCACAACAGACCCATCAATCTTCTGTGGCCATCTTAGCATAACAAACCTACCCATCACAGTCCACCCCTTGCCAACATGGCACCTGTACACAATTCTTTACCCATATAGAATTTCCAGATTAATGAAATCAAACTTATACTTAACATCAAACATCTATCATACATATAAATGAGAACATACTGAGTCCAATTGTAGCTGATATATCATACCTGAGCAAAGAAAAAATTCAATAAGCTC